>JABYPW010000752.1:0-21181 GCA_016880775.1 Phymatotrichopsis omnivora
TTGCTACTCCGTCCTTTTGCTCCCCGGGCAAAGCAACAACTATAATTCTCGTACCCCTCACCTTTTCGGGCTGTTGGTAATATACATATACACAAGTCCTTATTTGTACGCCGGCAGATACCCGTTTTTTGATATCGCGAGCAAAAATATAGCATAGCCAACATGCCACCAGAATCAGATCCAGAAAAGTCAGAGGTCGGCCAAATCTCTAACAAGGCGTCCCAAAACTTCACGAATGCTTCTAGCTCCGAAGACACAATCGTCGGCGATTTGGACCCTCAGCGAAAGAATCTGCATAGTTCGAACCCGAGAGGAAACTCGAACATCGGCCATGGCGTCGACGTTGAGACAGCGGAACAAGACTTCCTTGAGCTGAGTAGGCAACTGTCGGGATTGTCAAAGACCACCAGCAGGCACAGCCAGAGGGTTTCGGTAACCGCCGGCGAGGAGAAAGAAATTGGTGTGAAGGTCGAGGATGAGGATGAAGATACTTTTAACCTGGAAAATCATTTGAGGGGTTCGGAAACAGCGGATCGTGAAGCCGGAATCAGGCCAAAGAGAATTGGTGGGGATCATGTTAATCCTGCGGTATTTTGGTCTCATGCTGACGGTATTTGCAGGTGTCATTTGGCAGGATTTGACGGTTTCCGGTATCGGCGGTGTCAAGAATTATATTTCGACATTTCCGGACGCTATTGTTGGATTTTTCAATGTTTTTGCCACCGCGGCAAGTTTGCTTGGTTTGGACAAGAAGGGTCGGGAATTCGATATCTTAAAGACGTTTCGTGGTGTCGCGAAGCCTGGAGAAATGGTTTTGGTCTTGGGACGGCCTGGGAGTGGATGCACGACTTTTTTGAAGGTTATTGCGAACCAGAGAATTGGGTACACTAAAATCGACGGAGAGGTTCTCTATGGAAGATTTAATGCGGAAACTTTCTCAAAACGGTACAGAGGAGAGGCTACGTACAATCAAGAGGGTATGTGCTTTGAAATCTCAAGTTCGCTGGTTCAAAGGGGTGCTGACAATTATATAGACGATGTTCATCATCCCACCTTGACTGTTGGGCAGACGCTCGGGTTTGCACTTGATACAAAGACTCCTGGGAAACGACCGGCTGGAATTTCTAAGAATGAGTTTAAAGATAGAGTTATCGGACTCCTTTTGAAGATGTTCAACATCGAACATACTATTAATACAGTTGTTGGAAATCCCTTTGTTCGTGGTGTTTCTGGTGGTGAGAGGAAGCGCGTTTCTATCGCAGAAATGATGATTACCAAGTAGGCCAAGCCATCCCTAAGTATGTAAGAAAAATTGCGATTAACATTTTTTTTTTTTTTTTTTTTTTTTCTTTCCTCACATTTTTTCTTCATAAGACTCCAGTAGCTAATTGTTGTAAGGTTCACCTCACTAGTGATGCTGGACAAGAGGGCTACATAGCAAGACCATTAATAGTGTATGCTTTACTATATTGGCATGACATTGTGTACTTATTTTTTGATTGCTTTTCCTTTTTTTCTTTTTTTTCTTTTCAGTTGGGGGAGTAGCGGGTAACATGCCATAATCTAGGACTGTATGTGGATAGCCCAGTAGTTAGGTTAGTAAAGAGCTAGTTTAACAACAATATAAACTGAATTATCATCATCATCATCTTCTATTATGAATACTGGTAGTGGTCTGCATCAAGCTACCTGGATGATGCACTATCTTGGAGGTTACACTTACACTGTCAACATGTGAGTATAACATCTCTACCCTTCACCATTGTGTTAAGTACTCTGGAGACAATCCTCTATCATATGACCTTGTAGTATGGTGTAGTATGGTGTCGCCTTACTATTAGCCCTGACTAGGTGTAGGAAGTCAGCCCTACAGTGACCATGTGATTAGCTATCAGCATGATATGATATTGGCCTAGTTAGCAATGAGGTCCAGATCAGGTGATCAGACTCGTATCATGAGAGACTATCACAAATTCGGAGTGAGGCCTGAAAGGGTGATAGGCAATCATAGTCGAAGTAAGTACTAATCATCTCCTGTCTATTCTAGACTCTTCTACCCATTTTCATAATTCAGAATCAAGGGATGGTCTAGAATGTGGAATAGTTCTTTATGTTTCTATTTCATTTATCATCTATTTATCATCTTAAGTTAAAGGAGGAATATTTAAGTATATAGGTCTTTGTTGTCTTTGTCTTTCCTTCCTTCCTTCTTTAGTACATAGCTTGTTGTCTTCTCTATAATCACCATTGTGAAAGCCTTTAAGTTATCTTCGAGCCTTAAAGAATATATTTGTCTTTCTCTTCTTTATCACTTGAAGTCCACATCGAATGTCATAGGAAAGATATCTTCTAGTTGAGCTTTTGTTTAGCTGAGATATCTGAGTTTATTCAGTAGCATTTGCAAAGCATGCCTAAGGTATCTTTACTGAGTCAAATACATTCATATAGGATGATCTGTCATACTATATTCTTTAAAGAAGATGGCTTCTTCCTCTTCTAACATCCCAATGCATAATGCATCTTCTCTCACTCTTGTTATAGGCACTTAGCTCACTAACCCCTTAGCCTAAACAGTTTAGACTATACACTCCTTAGCCTCTAATGTTTTAATGCATAAGGTGGTCATAATTGATCTTAGATCTGCTGAGTTAGCTTACACTAACAAGTACTAAAAGATGGTCATTGAGAACTATATAGCCACCATGTAAGCCTTGTATAAGGCTCAACAATTCCGGTGGGAAGAGCCCTTTAAATAGGCCTTACAAGATATAGAGGATAAATTCTAGAAGTAGAGGGATGATATGGCATCAATCATTTATGCCAATATTGTCCTATACTAGATAATCCAGAAACCCCTCCCTAAGTTATCCATGGCCTTCACCCCTTCTATGACTAACCTGCTCCTTTCTGTGATAGAATAGATCTATAAGGAGAGGGCCTCTTTTACTAAGAGGAAGACTGACTACACAAATGCCCTGAAGAAGGCCTATCAGGATGTAGGTGAGGGGCTCAACAAGCAGATTGCTAGGCTCTATTAGTAGCTTGTAGACCAGGTGCTGCACCTGCTAGCTTCCTATAATGAGCAAATTACCAATCTTATGGTATCTCTAGCTCAGACTAAGGCTAGAGTAGAAGTCCTAGAGCAGGGTGAGGTCCCTCTCCAGGCTACGCTTAGCAAGGTGGAACACCAGGTTCTGTGCTTAAAGGCAGAGAACAAAGCTCTCTCTGCTAGTCTACCCTAAGGAAGAAAGATGTAGCCAAATTGAGGGAAGACCTCATAAAGGCAAACGATGATGCAAAGTTGTAGAAGGAGATGTACCTTCAGTACAAGGAACAATTCAGGTCTATATTCTACCCACAGGTATCTCACAACCCTCATGACATCATTGACATCAACGATGGAGTAACTTACATCTCAGCTCCTCTATCTGCTCTGTGGCTAAGACCAGGACTACATCTGAGGTCCCAGCTTGCCATCCTGCTATTCCAACTACCTTCCTTTCCTATCTTACCTCTTCCTCCTCTGGCCCCTTCCTATTCTACCTTTGCAGGACATTTATGGGGAAGAGGCCTAACCTCCTTTGCCTCCTTTGTACCTGCACCCCAAGAAACCTCTCCTCGTCCCCTTAGGGAGATTGATATTATCTGGATAGTGCAGGAAGCACTCTAACAAACTGCCCCACCAGTACCTGCCTCCAACTGTTTAACTCTGGCTCTGCCTCCCATACACTCTACTTATTTCAAGGGTCTCAAGCCTGCTGATCCTGAGAAATTCTTAGGGAAGGTTAAGAACATTATGAAGTTCATCAAGCAGTGTAAGAACTACTTTGCCCTCCAGTCACACACCTTCCCCCATATCTGGATAAAGGCCAGCTTCACCTCTATATACATGACAGGTACAGTAGTGACCTGGTGGAGGGCCAATACCTAGCAGTGGACCCAGCAGAACACTATTTGGGAGGATTTCACCGAAGCAGTGAAAACCTACTTTGAGGCCTTCACCACCAAACCCCAGGCCATCTGTGAGATCATTAATACCTAACTGACCAAGAGCATTCTCTCCTACCTTACCTATATAGAGGCCCTCAACTAGGTCACTTAATATGACTAGGAGGTATTCAAATTTTAGGTAGAGAAAGGGCTCAAGGAGGATCTCTGCCTAGATATGAGAGCCCAGACTAAGCATGATATCCCAGTAGTAGAGTGGATTTCTTTTATTGTCCAAGTATGTCTAGTGATGGAGGATGCCTAGGTGGCTATCTAGTAGTCCTAGAAGGGACATTCAACTAAGCAGACCTCTGGCCAGTCTACTCCTTCCAAACTGAACAAGACCTAAGACAAGCATCCCTCAGGGTCCTCTTCCTAGGATAAAGGGAAGCTTCCTCAGCTTACCAAGGAAGAGAATGAGTAGGCTAAGAAGAATAAAGCCTATCTATGCTGCTTATCCAAACACTATAGTGTTAAAGACTGTTATTCGACCCAGAAGTTCTCCATCTCTACTGTCAAGATTGCCTCCTCCTATAAGAGCAAAGTGGATAATAATAGGAACTCCTCCTCCTCTAAGTAGCAAAAGACATCTACAGCTTGAGTGGTTAATCTCCTAGATGACTGGAAGGATGGGGATGATATCCCTATAGTGTAAGTATCCTTTTCCTTTGTTTATAGCATCTCACACTTCCTCCCCAGTTCTGTTTCCTTTGTTTCCTTTAAGACCTAGTTGGTTTGAAGTATTAGTTTTTTGTGCACAAAATTTCCTTAAAGTCCATTGATTGAAATTTCCTTTGTGCTTTCTTTACTAAGGAGCTGGTGTTTGTAACAATTGTTGCCTTCTCTGTAGGTAGGCCTACCAGCATTGAGGATAATGTAATTCATAATACCTATAAGTAATGAGTTATGACCTGATATCTCTTATGACTGTTATGACCTCTCATGTATTATTTTCCTTCTTTTCATAGAGGCATTGGAGAGAGGTTATGTTTTTCTTTTCTTTACAAGTTATGCCTCAGGAGGACCTATACTATGTTGAAATGCATTTGCTGTATAGCAGACCACCACTCTTCACTGTTGTTTATGCTATTGTTTTCTTTATGAACACTTTTCCAACTCCTGCATTTTCAACAACCCTCCTTGTAGATAAGACATATAGTAAGCTCCAGCCATGAGTTTCCTAGGAGAGATCAGGGAATGTATTTACTATGCCTAAAATATCAACTATTTGTTCCTCTAATGAAGGCCCTGCCCAGGGCAGGTGTATGTCAGTTCTAGTCACTTTACACTGGAAAACCCACTCAATTGAGGGTCCCCAAGTACACATAATTATAGCTATAGCAAAGTTAGACAACCGAGCAACTGGTACTTACATCTCAGATTGGCTCCCTATCCCTAAAAAGCAACGGTCCTAGGTGTTTAACATCTTCACCTACGATAGTTCCTGCCGGTAGGAGAGGTACTATACTCATAAGCTGCATATGTAGGTCCTTAGCCATCGTGAACTTATTGACTTTGACATTGGCTGTATGCCTCTAGACATAGATATATATCTTCCTATTAAGTGGTTCCAAGATCATGAACCACAGGTCAATTATGACCAGGCTATTCTTGTATGATTCCCCTCCTCTAAATGCAAGAACTATCTTGTCACTCTGTCCATCTAGATGGCTTCAGCATTTGAATTAATTATGGATGATGACTTTTACAGCAATTCTAAAGCTGTCAGAGGCAGACTGTTTGGGTGGGTGGATACCCTAGTCAATGAGGGAGTTGTCCATCGTTGGTGTACTGCCATATCCTGAGGCACAGTTGGTAACTTTGCCAAGCTCTTCATGTGGTCTTCCATCTCCTCAACCTCTAAAGGTAACAAGTGGGAATAGATCTATCCTGCTGTCTTCTCCAAATGCTTAGCCTCTTTGCTCCCTCACCATCGGTAATAGGATTGCAAAATCGATTTGGGGAAAGGAATGACTCCTCCCTATGGCCCCCTTTACTATGTATCTGAGACTGAGCTCTAGGCCATGTGTAAGTACCTTGATCAGATGATTAAGGAGGGGAAAATAAGGCCCTCCAAGTCTCCCGCAGGTGCTCCTATCCTGTTCATAGAGAAGGCTAATAGTTCCCTCTACCTTTATGTCGACTATTGGAGTTTGAATAAGCTCATTATTTAAAACTGCTATCCTCTGCCCCTTATAGGTGAACTTAGAGACCAGATTGGCAATGCAAAATGGTTTACCAAGCTTGACCTCAAGAATGGCTACAACCTCATTCACATCGCCAAGGGTGACCAGTGGAAAACTTCTTTTCACACTTGTTATGGCTAGTACAAGTATTTGATGATGCTATTTGGTCTCTGCAATGCCCCTACTGTCTTCTAGGAAATTATGAACATGAAATTTTATAACCTCCTTAATTTGGGTGTCCTTATCTATCAGGATGATATCCTCATCTAAGCTTCAACCAAGGAAGAACATGACTACCTTGTGCATGAAGTCCTCAAGTGCTTTGACTACCACAAGTTGGCCCTCAAACTGGCCAAGTTCGTATAGGTGGTCCATAAGGTAGAATTCCTTAGGTTCATCTCCAACAAAGGCATTAGCATTTCCAAGGATAGGATTCAAGCTATCTGAGATTGGCCTACTCCTACTATAGTTTGCAATGTCTGTTCCATTCTGGGCCTAGCAAACTTTTATTCAGTCTTCATCCAAAGATTTTCGAAGATTGCCACACCCCTTACAAACCTCACCACACAAGACTAGCCCTAGACTAAGGGATCTCTACAGTAGTCTGCCTTCGACACCCTTAAGGCCCTCCTCACCTCTACCCCTATCCTTGTCTACCACAATTCTCAAGTTCCCTTGTAAGCTGAAACCAATGCTGGTACTTTGCCCTTGGGGGCATACTATCACACTAGTTTCCTGATGGCTCTATTTACCTATTGGTATTTTACTCTTGCAAACTTGAACTAGTAGAGTGAAACTACGAGATCTATGACAAGGAAATGCTAGCAGTGTTTGACTGCCTTTACATTTAGTAGAGATATTGTTGTGAGGGAATAGCTTATCCAGTACTGGTGGTGACGGACCATAAGAACCTGGAGTACTTTATAACCACTTATCTCCTCTCTAGAAGAAGGCCTGGTAGATGAAGAAATTGGTCACCATCAATTTCCAGATAGTGTATCAGCCAGGTAAGTCTAATGATATGGCTGATGCTTTGAGTAGATGTAGGGACTACATCCTTATACAGGGGGCACTGGGGCTCAGTCTTCTTTTTCTCAAGAAAGGACAGTATATCGCTATGATTGAGAAGTCATATACCTCACTCAATCCTTCCTTTTACTAAGACTTAAGATAGGCTATTACTACTGACCCTTAATGCCAACACATTCTGAGCTCACTACAGGAACCCTACTTAGTTCATGATAGCCTTCCAATGTAGAATGGTTTGTAGTATGTCCCCCCTTCTCTCCGCACTGAGGTTCTCAAGTCCTAGTACAATCACCCTACAGCAGGCCACTTAGGCTAAGATAAGGCATTTAATCTTATTGACAGAGACTTCTACTAGCCACATTGATAGCAGGAGATAGCTGAGTATATCTCTGCATATGACAAGAGCCAATAGAATAAAGCCTACTAACATAAGGCCTATAGGTAACTGCTTCCATTAGAGATACTATATAGGCCATAGGAATCAATCTCTATAGACTTTGTGATAGACCTCCCTCCTTCTAACAGCTTCACCCAAGTGTAGGTGATCATTGATCATTTCTCGAAGATGGTGCACTTTATACCTCTTGGCCATAATGTCGACTCTAGGCACCTAGCCAACATCTTTGTCCATAAGATTTGCAGACACCATGGATTACCCACCAACATTATCTCTGACTGTAACCCTAGGTTCAAAGCCTTTTAGCAACATATGATGGAAAATCTTATGGTTTGCTTATCCAGGTCCTGGAAGCTTATCTGCATGCCTATATCAACTATGAGCAATAAGATTAGGTTTTCTTTCTTGCCAGAGCAGAATTTGCATATGACAATACTAAGTCATCCTCTACCAGGGTATCCCCTTTTTTTACCAATTTTGGATATCACCCATTGCTCGATGCTGTCCAGACAGTCACCGCATATTAGAGAATTGAGGCTCTCTCTTGAGAAAGGGCCACCATCTAGCAATGTATTTTCACAGCTCAACAAAAGATAGTTGTGTGGTATGATAAGTCTTGCTAAGCCTTCCTAGCCCTCAAGCCTAGAGACCATATCCTCCTTAAGCAAGATGATATCAACCCCTCCCGACCTTCCGATAAACTTGACACCAAATTTGCAGGCCCCTTTGAGGTAATTAAATGTATAGGACCTCAGGCCTACAAACTCAAGCTTCCCTTCTCTTTGAAGATATACCCTATCTTCTATGTCTTGAAACTCGAACCCTAGTATGTCTCTAGTCATTTTCTAGTACATCCTCCTCCTGCCCCTAAGATTGAGGAGGGTGAGAACTATTTCTTCATTTCTGAAATTGCTAAGGTTCAAAATACTTGAAAGACTAAATAGGTAGAATATTTGGTGTTGTAGGAAGGATACTCATGGGATGATGGTAGTTGGGAACCCTTGGAGTCACTGCTAGTCAATGGCAAACTGATTGATACTCTCTTAACCTTTCAATAGCCCCACCTAGAGGCTGAGCATCAAGCCACTCAGTCAGAGGAGGCTCCACTATACAAGCAGAGAAGGAGGAATTAAGGTATATATAGTTGCTCTTTCCTCCACAGTTGGTCAAGAGATTATTGTCAATCTCGAGGGAGAAGTCCCCGAGTTCAATCCGATCGCTATTCGGGATACTCTCAATGCTGCATTAGTTGATAAGAAAGCCCCCTATGCATGCCGTATCCGATCCGTCAGAAAGGCCGGCACCTCCAACATCTTCCTCTCCGTCATGGAGAACACAACCGCCCAGCAAGTCCTTGCGTACAAGCCTACTATTGAAGAAGCCGTTCGCAAGTTCTTCCCCACCACTACCAGCCTCCACCGGAACTTCCTTCACAAGAAGTACATCATGCACAATGTGCCAACCCCTGTCCTCAACACCTCCGAGATCGAACACATGTCGCTCATCCGAAAGGAGATCGAGACATACAACCACGGAGTTGTCCTTGCTCAAACCCCGCGCTGGCTCGCTTCCAAAGACAAGCTCATCGGCAAACCCACCTCCTCTATTGTCATCACTGTGGTGGTGAACAACAACCATTATCGCATCTCACAAGGCTTGACTATCCTTAACAAGAATCGTCGAACCGACCCCTACATCACCTTCTCAAATGCTACCCAATGCTCCCGCTGCTGTCGCTTCAGTCATCACTAACTGAAGTGCACTTTTTCCCCCAGCTGCCGTATCTGCGCAGGACCCCATGCCATCTTCGAGCATTTCTGTGCCAACACAGAATGCAAACGCCGCGGACGACAGTGCGAACACACAGTGCTTAAATGCGCTAATTGCGATGCCGCCCACCCTGCCAACGATCCCCTCTACCTGGTTTATTTGCAAGCTTTGGCCGATAATAACAAGCGAGTGGAGAACCTGCGTGCTGTGATGGAAGAGGGAATGGAGACTTAGGGCCCCTCGATGGATCATCTTTCTTTCCGCTTTTGTTGTTCCCTTTGTGTAAAAGTTTCGTGGATTTGACTTGTGTTTCCTCCTTTGTCTTTTCTCTTTCCTTTGTCTTTGGTTAGTGTTTCTTGCTTTTACCTCGATTCCTTCCGGTTATTGTAAGGTTCGCCTCGCTGGAGATGGGAAAGGGGTTCCCTGGACTTTTCTTTTTCCTTTTCGCTTAAAGTTTTCCTGCTGTTCTGACGTACTGGGTGGTCGCTTTTGTGCCGGTCGCGTTTTCTTTTTTGGTTTTTACTTTCCCCCGCCGCTCTCTCCTTTCTGCCCCGTTTCTTCTATAGTTTATTGCGTTTAAGTGAGGAGGATTCAGGAACAAACCTGTATTTTATCTGTAGACTGTAGGACGTGCTACTGACATTAGGTCGGCTGTCTTCTACCTCCGTCATAGCTTGACATAGCTGCAAGCGGAGGTTCTTTAGATGACCCCTAGCGGGGTCGTAAAGATAAAATAAAAGTGAATTTCCCCCCCCCCCTCCACAGTTGGTTTCCCTTAAATGCAGTGGGGTAACACTATCCATCTCCTAGCATGATCCTGAGTCCCCTTTAAACTCCATTGAGCTGGGATGATCTCCCCCTATAGGCTGCAGGAAACCATTCACCAGTCCTAGTTGCTCTCAGGGATGGTTAAAGAATCGACACAAGGCTATCTCCAATGTGTATGAGGACCATACACCTTAGAAGGGGCATAGTGTTATGAACACTAGTAGTGGTCTGCATCAAGGTACCTGGGCGATGTCCTATGATGGAGGTTATACTTAGATTATCAATATGTGAGTATGCCGTCTCTACCCTTCACCATTGTGTTAAGTACTCTAGAGATGATCCTCTATCACATGACCTTGTAGTATAGCATGGCATAGTGTGGCTCTGCCATTAGCCCTAACTAGGTATAAGAAGTCAGCTCTACAGTGACTATGTAATTGGCTATTGGCATGATGCAACATTGGCCTAGTCAGATATCAGGTCATGATTAGGTGATCAGACTCGTATTACAAGAGGCTCTTACAAATCAGGAGTAAGGTCCTAGAGGGTGATAGGTGATCATAGTTAAAGTGAGTACTAATCATGTCCTATCCTTTCTAGACTATTCTACAGGTTTCAGGGATTAGGAATCAATGGATGGTCTAGAATATGGAATGGTTCTTTGTGTTTCTATTTTATTTGTCATCTCTTTATCATCTTATGTTGATGGAGGAATATTTAAGCATGTGTGTCTTTGTTGTCTTTGTCTTTCCTTCCTTCCTTCTTTAGCACATAGTTTCTTGTATTCTCTACAATCCCCATTGTGAAAACCTTTGAGTTATCTTCAAGCCTTAAAGAATATATTCATCTTTCTCTTGTTCAACACTTGAAGTCCACCTCAAATGTTGTAGGAAAGATATCTTCTAGTTCAGCTTTTGTTTAGCCAAGATGTCTAAGTTCACTCAGTAGCATTTATGAAGCATGTCTGAGGTATCTTTACTGAGTCAAATACGTTCATATAGGGTGAGCTGTCACATCTTCTTTGTTCTAGTATAGGATTGTACTGTGGTACTATGTTGCTTAGGCAAGCCCCTAACTATGAAGTACCACTACACAATGCTCTCAGAGTTCCTAGGAGGGATGCTTAGGCCTCTAGGAGCAATTGCACATGATAACTACCTGATGAATGAGCAGATGCGACTATCGCAAGCTATAGAGAAAGGTTGTAAGTGGGAGCCATAAAGGATTTCCTTTATTTCTAGGACAGGTAATGCAAGTGGTAGGAGTGGAGGATTTTTCTGTCTTTTGTAAGGCATATAGCAAGAGTGAAGGAATCATCCTGTACCTTTTAGTTATATCATATACTATTTAGTTAGTGTGATTCCCTACTGTGGGTATGGGATGTAAAATAAGCTATAGGGAATATAAGAAAAGTCGCTTCTTTATTCTTTCCTTCCTTCTCTCTTTAGTCTATAGACTAGCTACAAGTCTCAAGAATATATTCATTCTACCTCCCAAACTTTACTTCATCACCCTACTCTTCTCTTGAGGGAATTGTATTTGTAGATCCAGACTTAGAGCTGTTGAGATATCTGAGTTTACTCAGTAATATGATCTTCGTTGAGTAGCACTTGCACTTTACTGAACTCTATACCTGAGAAGATACCTGCTATAACAGAGTCATAAGTAAGGTAACTAGTATAGCTAGGGCTCTCAACCTATCTACTATGACTACTGTTCATACCTACAGGACATCATCACCATGCTGTTCATTGTCTCTTTATTTTACCTAAGTGATAAAGTACAGCACTATGATCCTATACTGCATTGTCAAAAGGACTTGTAGGGTGCAAGACTACTTATTATACTGTTGTAGAGGTTGCAGTCTTCTCACCAGCTTGGGTACCACTGATGATAGTTTCTACTTATTATAATATGGGTAGGGTAGGAATAAAATGGTACAAGGCCTGAAGATAAAGAAGGTCTAATATATTCAATTCATAAGTAGTTATTTTACATCCTATACCTCATAGTAGGGCATTGCACTAACTTAATAGCATAATATATATTTAGGAAATTACATGATAGTCCTCTACTCTAGCTACTCACCCAATAAAAGATAGTAAAAATCTTCCACTCCTGCTGCTTATATTTCCTGTATCCTTTTTTGCAAAAGAAAGCCTCTATGGCTCCTGATAGTATCCTTTCCTCAAGGCTTGTATCAGTCATATCCATTCAATTTAGGGCATGGTTAGGTAATAGACATGATAATAGGCTGTACAGGTACAGGTTATATCACTAATTACACTTGTCAGGAATATATTTTGGGGGTGATCATCTAAGTAATCATTCAGAATATGGGGGTAGGCTAATTACATGCCTATTATTAAGCAAGGCATAACTAGTTTTTATGGTTACTTTATACTTAGAAAGTCTTAGGCTGGCTACAAATTGTTTAGCTGATATGATAAACAGTTTTTCTCCTATGACTCACACTGTAAGTTGCCTGAGTATTGCTACTATAGGCTCTGAGAGATGTAATATATGGTACATTTGATGATCGGTATAGGAGGTATTATGAGAATCACCTACACGATGCAAGATATAGTTATGAATAAGGTAAGTGGTATAGTATAGATTCTTAATCCATCTACTGTAACTACTATTCATGCCTATAGGACATCATCACTTCACTGGTTCATTGTCTCTTTGTTTTACCTAAGTAACAAAGTATGGTAGTGTTATGAACACCGGTAGTGGTCAGCGTCAAGGTACCTGGACGATGCGCTATGATGGAGGTTACGCTTAGATTGTCAACATGTGAGTATGTCGTCTTCACCCTTCACCATTGTGTTAAGCGCTCTGGAGACGATCCCCTGTCACATGACCTTGTGGCGTGACGTGGCATGGTGTGGCTTTGCCATTAGCTCTGACTAAGCGCGGGAAGTCAGCCCCACGGGCACGTGATCAGCTATCGGCATGACGCGACATTGGCCTAGTCAGCCATGAGGTCATGATCGGGCGATCGGACTCGTATCGCGAGAGACTATCACAAATTGGGAGTGAGGCCCGAGAGTGTGATAGGCGATCATAGTCAAACTTAGTACTAATCGCGTCCTGTCCATTCCGGACTCTTCTACAGGTTTCGGCGATTAGGAATCAGGAGATGGTCTAGAACGGGTCTTGGTTCTTTGTGTTTCCATTTCCTCTGTCATCTCTTTGTCAGCTCGGGTGAAGGATGGGATATATAAGCGCGCGGTTGTTCTTGTCTTCTGTTCTTTCCTTCCTTCCTTCTTTAGCACATAGCTACCTTGTCTTCTCTGCGAGTACCATTGTACGAGCCTTGAGTTATCTTCGAGCCTTAAAGAATATATTCGTCTTTTCTCGTCTTCAACACTTGAAGTCCACCCTGTTCGTCGTAGGAACGATATCTTCCAGTTGAGCTTTCGTTTAGCTGAGATATCTGAGTTTACTCAGTAGCGTTTGCGAAGCGTGCCTGAGGTATCTTTACCGAGTCTCATACGAACCATATAGGGTGATCCGTCACAGGTAGTATGATCCTATACTGCATTATTGAAAGGACTTGTAGGGTGTATGACTGCTATTGTACTTTTGTACAAGGTATAGTCTTCACCAGCTCAGGTGGTACTTGTGATAGTTTCTACTTATCATAATGTGGGGGGGGGAAGGAAGAAACTGATAGGCATAGGCAAATAATATCTAAAGTGTTATCCTATTTTTAACTACTTTACATATTTTCCTCTAGCAGGGCATTTACACTTAATGAAAAGCAAGAATTAACGAGAAAGAATATCCAATACATTACTTTCTTATCTATAATTATTTTACATCCCATCCCCTCTGGCAGAGCATTTATGCTTAACTAAAAGCAAAGACATAACCAAAGTGAACATGATGACCCTCCACCTACTTGCACTAGGAACCTGAAAAGAAATCCTCTACTGACTCATGCCAAAAAAAGAAAATACAGACAACTATGTACAAAAGCTAACTAGGGAAAAACAATCACTAGGTAAACCTTAAAGCAATGAAAGTAAAATCTATAATTGAAGAGGTGGAAAAAAAAAAAACAAAAAGAAAAAGAAAAAGAATAGAGAAAACTGCCACATGTACCCTTCCTCTTTACAATGCTAAAAAACTACTTTCTATATAAGAACAAAAAGGAAGCAGGGGAAATGGAGGACCTAGACTCCTCCCATAGCTATAGACTTGTCCTTTTTATTATAATCTATAATCTTAGCTTGGATTAATGTCATACAGATAGGATCATTTGCTTTATATAGGCCTTTGCAGTTTGCACATCAGAGGACAGTGTTCTTGTAGGCAAATCCTTTCAGTTGTTTATAGTCAGTAACTCTGTAGGTATGTTCAGAGATAGTATAGGGGCTAGCATAAAGTTAGTAGTATGGAGGGGACTGGCAGTTCTAGATAGGGTGTCTGAACTTTGAATAGCAGGAGTATTAGGTATCAGTACTAAAGGGAATATACTTGATAGTGTGATAGGTATTTTTGAGAATAGTAAGACCCTTTATGATGTGAGCCTCATTATTGTTGTTGATGACAGTAATAATAAGGGAGCTATAGTTCTGTTTGTTGATTTTGGTACTAGAGGTCAGCCAGTGTAGGGTCACAGTGAGGGTAACACTAGTGTTGTAGTACTCGATCTCTTGTCAGATATAGGTTATCTGTCTAACAGTGTTGAGGTCAGTGGTAGTGGGAATACCATGGACAATATATTTCTTCTATTTGTGGTTATAGTTGATGTCCTTAACTTCACAAAACTTGCTAACAGTGTGAGTGATAATGGGTTAGTAGGCAAGGATAACAGCAGCAGTGATAGTCTCTATAGTGTTAAGAATGAGGGTGGTGGGGTTATTGTTACAGCATATATATATATGTAAGAAGGAGGGGACTTTGGGCTTATCTAGTAATGAGTTGACATAGTTATAAACTTGGATATGTGCTTCTTCACTGAAGGCTGATGGTTATTTGATATCGACAATGATTTCTCAGTCACGATGGGTAGGGTAGTATGGGGGTAGAAGAAGGGTGGTTAGTAGGAAATCCTTTTAGCTTACTAGGCCACTCTTCTTTTTTCACTTTTTATATATAACCCAGGCCTATGTCTGGGCATCCTAGGATGGGTGAGGAAGTGAGGGCCCAGTTAACACATTACTGGTGTCTCTTTCCCATTGCCCTAGATCAAAGCGCTGAGTAGTAGTTGGTACTAATGAGTGTGACGGTGGTGGAGGCAACTAGGACTTGTCTCTAAGGGGTCTACTTGGGTATCAATGAAGGCCAGTAAAAGCAGCAAACCTTTTAAGGTGTAAGTATCCTAGTAGTTCTGAGGAAGGTAATCAATGGTTTAACCTGAGGTCGGTATAAGCTAGTCCACGGACTGCTCAGCCTGTTGCCGTGTCTACCCACGTACCTTTAGGCATGCTTAGGGTTTCACACTTGGACCTAAAAAGGTGGGGGAAGCAATAAAAAAATGGGAGCTACTGAACCTATGTCATTTACTCTTAATTGAGTTTGATGCCCTGGTTCTTTTAGCATCAAAGTTGCTTAGGGAAGCTCAGATAATCTGGGCATCCTAGGCTTGTTACAGGGTGGGGACAGTATATGAGTTGGCAGTGATTGAGCAAAGTTTCTAGAGGTCCTTTATAGTCAATTTCTACTATTTTTGTATATCCTTGAGGGACTTAAGGACTTTAGGGGAGGGGGGTAGGGTCTCAGCTAGGGGGGCTAGGGTCTAGGTTATAGGTGGGGGCAGTTGTGACTCCAGGGTAGCGACTCAATTATTGAAGTCCATCTAGGTAGTGGTGATGGTAGAGAGGGTCAACTGGATTAAAGCTAGTGACTCTTGGATGCAAGGAAGGTCTCTCACAAAGAAGGAAATTAGCCTAGTCACATTGTAGGACTTCATAGCTATAACTTTGCTAGCATTGCTTCCTGTGAAGGCACTATTTTACAAGGTATTATATCATAGGAGTTTAGCGAACTTAGATATAGTGAGGTCAGACTAGATTTTGCAGAAGGCTTCTACCTATTATATGACAGTAGCATTAGGGGAAGAGAGGTGAGGGGGGAGAGAGGGGGTAGAGGAGAAAGGTGTAGGCAGGGGTAGGGATATGATAGGGGTATGGTAACAAGAGATTGCTAAAGGTTATGAACTAAAATTTCAAAGATGATGAAATTTCAAGGAAGAGAAAGGAGAAGGTTGAGAAGCTTATATAAAGAACATCTGATATATTATATTCCCATTTTACTGTTATTTTACATCCCTTTTCCTCCAGTAGGGCATTTACACTTGATTGAAAGTGAGAATATATCTAAAGAAAAAAGGTGATTCCTCCAACTACTTACACCATAAAATAAGATAAAGTTCCTCTACCTACTCATTCTGTATAAAGAAGCCTTTAAAAAATCCTCTGCCTACTCATCTAGCTACAGAAAAAATATAGGAAAAAGAGCAAAGAAAAAAATAAAAAAAAGAGTAAAAGAGGATAGAGGGAGAAATGGCTCTTGCCTAAAAAGGTCAGCTCTACTACAGTTCACTTCAATCTACCTATTTTACTATTCCTAATATCTAGGGTTCTAGGGGTAGGTCTGGTGGTTTTCCAATTCTATTTTGTATAAGCTTCATCTACAGATCCTGTTTTTTGTATAGGAGCTTTGTTGTTATTGTATTCCCTATAAGGGGTCACCATTTAGTTAGGAAGTTACAGTTATACAGGTAGTGTTCAATCAATTGTAGCTCTCTACACAGATATATAATTTGTTTAAGTTGAAAGTATAGTAGGTTTAGTATATAGGCTATTCCAGTTTAGAACTGGTATGCTCTTGCTGTAGTGTACTTGTCAAAGGTGCTATATAGGTCTCCTTTCTTCGATATTTCTTTTCTAGCATATGCTTTCAAGTCCTTCCAGAGTCTTTCCTTAGCCCAGGTTTGGATAAGCAAGCAGGTGATCTCCTTTTTTGCTGCTGGGTTCTTTGGTTTTGTTTCTGGTTTTTTGGACATTGCTTTTGGCATTTGGTCTGCTTTTTCATTGCCTTCTATTCTAATATATACTGGTACCCAGTATAAGGTTATTTCAATTCCTTTTGCTTAGAGGACAAAGTTTGCCTAGAAGATTTTTTCCACTTTATGATGTGTGGGAGATGGGTAAGGGTTTGTAGTGGCTTGATTACTGCTTTAGAGTCTGTGTACACTGAAAATTTTTTAATGGGGTGCGATTTTGGCAGGATTGTAGGTAGCTTGAGAGCTTCAAGTCTTAAGTTAAGTTCACTATCAAAGACATAGACTCCTGAACCTAGGGTTTTAGATCTTCCTTAGATCTGTCAGTTGTTTATGTATGCTGTGACTGCTCCTCCTACTTGTCTATCCTTTCCTAATTTTGAGGCATTAGTGTATAGTGCAAGTTCATTGGTAGTGTATACTTTAGGGTACTCTTCAAGGGTATCCTCCTTACTCTTTATGGGGGCCACTTTCTATTTTTCCTTATAGCTTATCAGCTATTCTTACATAGGGGAGGGGGAGTTGGTATTTAGAGAAGGTGCTTGTACCAATGTCCTCTTTGATTGTGTTGAGTATTGCATTGATTTAGATCATGCTTCTAGGACCAGGTTCCATCTTCATTTGCTTTCTATAATGAGGTTCTGGGGGGTTTGTTTCTTTCCTTATTCCTGTTATGTAATGGCAGTATCTAGCTATATACTAGGTAGATAGGTCTAAGGGTGAGCAGTCTAGCTATATAGTTTACTTAGTATCTTCGTATCTATAGTGGTACTATCTAGATTTTTACTTCTATCAGTATGATTTTGTGACTAGCCACTCTGAGTATACCAGAAGCCCATTTTATGCTAGCTACTAGCATCGCATTGAGATTATCCTATGCTTTGTCAGTCATATTATTGGGGTAGAAAGTGTCTGCACTATAGAAAAGTGAGGGGATGACTACTGCACTGATAAGTTTGAGGGCTATAGCTAGGCCTAGGCCTCTTGCTCCTGTTAACAGTCTGGATATTCTTATAATGGCCATTTGGCATGTCTAATTCAGTATTAGGAGTGATGTAGGATTCCTCCTTTATTGTAGAAAATTATTCCTAGGTATCTGAGGGTATATTTATATTAGAATATTTGTCCTTAGACCTTGACTGTGGGAAGGGTATTGTTGCTGCCTAGGCGGATGTACTGTAGATCCATTTTTCCCTCTAATAGTGATAGTTTGAGTTTTTCTAGTTTTTCTGATAGAAACTTTTTATAGAGGTTTTCCAATGCCTTTGGATTTTCTTTATAGCATTCTCCGTCTACCCAGATGTATAGGTTGCCTACATACATGAATGTTTTTATTGCCCTACTATCCCTGGTCAATTCTACTATGTATATATTAAAGAGAAGGGGGGAAATAGGGGAACCCTATAGTACTCCGATGTGTATATGTTAATAGTTAAAGATTGATCCTCTGTCGGAGAAGGTAATCTACCTATTGCTTATGAAGGATGCAACCCATTATAGTATGTATTTAGGTATACCTTTATCTTATAGGGTTTTTAATAATTAGTGGTAGTCTACCCTATCGAAGCCTTTTTCTAGGTCTATAAAGAGTATGGTGACCTTTTTTCCCCAGTTTTTAGCATCTCAAGTATCATGTTTTATAGTGTTAACTGTATCAGTTGTAGACCTTCCTGGCAATATCCTGTATTGGTTGAATGTAATTATGTTGTTGATTGTATATTAGGATTGCCTTATTGCTACTATTTTTTGTAGTATTTTTCCAAGGGTGTCTATTATGAAGATGCACCTGTATAAGTTTGGGTTGAAGTAGTTTACCTTCTTGGGCTTTGGTATAGTGATGCCTAGGGTTTTCTTAAAGCTTGCTGGGTATACTATATATTTTAAAAGTAGGTTTATAAGCTTTAGGATAGTTTCTAGGTTTGCATCATATACAGCTTTCTACAGGTTATATTGTATCTTATCTGGTATGGGGGTCATTATATTTTAGATGTTTTTTAGTGTATACTTTATTTCTTCCAGTGTTATGCTTTCCACATCACTTGGGGTCATGAGAGAGGGGAGAATTTTGTTCTCTAGGGGGTTAGGGAAGTAGTGGTCTATTAACAACTACACTTTTTGGTCTAAGGTTTCGGTACCATTTTTGTAGGGTAGTGAGTAATCTCTGGCTAGTCTCATATACATAAGGGATATCCACAGGTCTTTTCTATTGATGTCTATGAGGAAGCTATTCTAGTGTTCTTTTTTAGTTTAGTAAATTAGTTTTCGGAAGTTTTTCTTTTTCTCTTGGTATGTGTTTTGTTTTCTTTTCAACTGCTTGTTCTTTTTTACATCATACCTTACTTTTATCACCTTGTTCCTAGCTTCAGTGAGATCTTCTGTCCACTATACTTTTGAATTTCCTGTGATCATTCTTGTAGGGATTGCACTATTTTCTTTTCAGGGTCTTTACTAGGTTTTCCTTATTGACTTCTAGCTATCTATATGGGTTATTAGGGGTGTATAGGGTCAGGTTCCATCCTTCAAGATTTTCCTTCACTTTGTCCTAGTCTGCCTTAGCATAGTCTAGGGTCATTCTGGTTTTAATAGCGTAATCACTATTACTTCATAGTTGCTGCTTTTTTGGTATTCATCTAGGTAGATCTGCTAGTCAGAGTGCTATTCTATAGCCACTAGGGAGAGGGAAGTAAGATCTATAACTATATCCCTTTAGTTTTTGTTTCCCATTCTAGTGAGCTAGTTGAGTTCATTTAGGAGGTAGTAGCCTTACTTGCATACTATTTTGACCATTAGTTCTACTCTTTCAGTTTCAGATTCATTTGTATCTCCCCACTATGGGTTGTAGAGATTTAGTTCCCATAGTACTAGGTTCTTATTGTTTGTGAAGATGGGTTCCCAATCTTGGTCTTGTTTTTTTATCCCTAGTAGGAGATATATATTTGTAATATCCATATACTTGTATTTATTAAAGAAGAGTCTAACAACCTGCTCATCTCTATTCTTGTTTCTTATAGGGAATAGTTTGATGTTTGTTACCCTAGATATATACATAGCTACTCTTGATTATGTAGTGGTGCTTAGGTAAAATCAGTGGTAGCTGTTGTATAATAGTAGTATATTGTTAAAGGTAGGAAGTTCTTGGATTATGATTATGTTTGCTTTGTTGGCGATTGCTATCTGCATTAGTGCCCAAAAGTTGGCATGTAATCTTTAACAGTTATGTTGTATTATTTTAAAGACTGGATATAGGTCTATCTCCTACTGGATTTTTCCCTTATGGTTGTACACTATTTACAATTCTTCTTGCATTTCAATTTCATTACTGACCCTTTATATCTATTCTTGTCTTCTTGCTTGTAGGTCCCTTTGGAATACTTCCTAGACTTCTAGTTTCTTAGAGCAGGTTGTGCTGGTAGCTTTGTGTTCTTGACCACAGTTACTGCAGTACATAGGGAAGTGCATATAGGGTTATTTTGATCTATAGTCTGGCTATAGGCATTTGTGGTCTCTGGTGTAGTAGAAGGGGAATAGCTCTCCTGCCTAGTTATTTCCAAAGATGTTGCAACCAAATTTCTCTTCTTTTTACACCATACTTGGCTGTCTGTATTTAAAGCATTTATTGTATTACATTGTGGGGATGATCCTCTAGGATCTTATAACTTTGCACACTTTGTTGAAGATGGTTATTTGTTTACCTAAGTTGCCAGCTTGTTCTTCTAGGATTCATACAGTGACTGCTGTATAGCATCTGACAGAGGAGTTCTTCCTTCTTTCTTTTTCCTACTTTAAGTATCTTGCTGTGGAGATCTTGACTTCTACGATGTTTATTAGTTTATTTATTAAGGTATGTATAGGGATTTTAGCTAGAGGTTCAGTGGTAACTGAGTGGATGATCATTTCGACTGTAGATACTATGACTTTGAAACCTTCTCTTTGCAGTTCCATGTTGGTGATTTGTTTTATTACAAAGGTGAAGCTTTGTGTAAATGGTACTAATTTGCTAGCAGGGATATGGGGGGGGGGGGGGGT
>JABYPW010000753.1:0-21166 GCA_016880775.1 Phymatotrichopsis omnivora
TTTTTTTTTTTTTTTTTTTTTTTTTTTAATCCGTGTTTTTTTTCTGTCACTTTGGAACACCGATTTTTAATTTATATCCTTTACTCTGCCATTGTGCTAATAATTGTTGCGCATGCATGACCAGTAAGCTATTCTATATGTTTTGTCAGTGCTTAAAGATTATTGGAGTTATACCTGCGGCAACAAATTTTCAGCCTGCGATGATGCGTAATTATCGTTTGCGAGGGGTTAGGAATGCTATGGGAGGCAATGATTTAGTATACGAATAACTTCGCCTCCCTTATACTTCCTCTTATACATTTCCTCAAGCTCCTTGAGTGGTCGGTAGGGGTAAGTAGAAGTAAGGGAAAGGTTAAGGAATTAAGATACGCTCGAATAATAAAAGTCGACGTAAGAATGAAACAAGGTACATATTTCCATCCTTGGTTCTTGGTATGTAGCAAACGTAGGATAACCTGATGCATTGCGACTCAGGTTTCTGCACATTTAAGTGTGTGTGTGTGAGAAAGGGCGGGAGAGAAAAAGGGAGAATTAAAATAGAGAACAATTTCAGAAGCTCATACATACTAAGTAATACTTTAGGATATTTTTTTATATCCTATATCTTATTCGAAATTTAACAATACCACATGTACCTATAGACCTCACCTTTATAGAACATCTACGGAGATCTCATAAGCCATATACACATATTACATGGATGGAATTGAGTCCGTTCTATCATATATTCATGCGTCGTTCAGATATCCTAGGGCATTACATGCCATAGACTAGAATACTAGCCTTATACCCTACAGGTACTCTTATATAGTACTGTGTGCTTTTATAATCACTGTCAATAGCGGATGAAGGTACGTCCTGACGCTCCTATGTATGCGAGTTTGTCTTTGCTCTTAATTGAATGTACACGCCCTGTCCATACAATAGTGACCGAAGGAATCCAAAGTCCTATAATCACTGTCAACTAATAGCAAAAATAGACTATAATGATAACCTAAACTAGCCTAACATCCTGTATACTATAATAATGTAAGCAAAGGTCAAAGTACTTGGAAAAGAGAACCTAGATACTCTTTGTATGATAAATGACCTTACTGGGATATACTGAGAGTAGAGGTTATTAAAAAAGATAGAAAATATGTTTTATATTACAGAGTATTGTGAAAGTTTTTAGGGAGGACAAGATAGAATTTACTACAATATAGGAAAAAGAGTAGTGGGGGAAGAAGGGAAGGATGAATGCATGTCACTTATCTGAAAGGAGATCAAGATATACAACCACGGAGTTGTCCTTGCCCAAACACCTTGCTAGCTTACCTCTAAATATAAGCTGGTTAGAAAACCTACTTCCTCAATTATCATCACTATAGTGGTAAAAAACCACTACTGCATCTTCCAAGGTTTGACTATTCTCAACAAGAACTACTGAACTGACCCCTACATCGCCTTCTCAAAGGCTACCCAATGCTCTTGCTGCTGCCACTTTAGTCATCAATAACTGAAGTGCACCTTCTCACCTCACTGCTACCTATGTGGTAGACCCTACACCATATTTGAACACTCTTATAGTAATATAGAATGTAAATACCATGGATGATAATATGACTATATAGTACTCAAGTGTGCTAATTATGATGCCACCTACCCTGCTAATGATCCCCTTTACCCTGATCACTTGAAAGCTCTAGCTAATAGCAACAAGTGAGTAGAGAATCTGCATACTATGATAGAAGAGGGAATGGAGACTTAAGGCCCCTTAGTTTTTCATCTCTTTTGTGCTTTTGTTATTCCCTTGGTGTAGGTGTTATGTGAGTTCAGCTTGTGTTTTCTCCTTTATCTTTTCTCTCTCCCTCCTCTTTGGTTTGTGTTTCTCACATTTACCTTAATCCCTCCTAGTTGTTGTAAGGTTCACCTCACCAGAGATAGGAAAGAGGTTCCCTAGGCTTCTCTTTTATTTTTCACTCAAGTTTTCTCTACTAGTTTTATGTACTGGATTGCTAGGTTCTCTACTGGTCACATTTATTTTTCTAGATTTTGCATTGCCCCTCTTACTCTTTACTTCCTTCCCTATTTCTTCTTTAGTTTATTGGGTATAAGTGAGGAGGATTTAGGAATAAACCTGTATTTTATCTTGTCTATAGACTGCACTACCAACTATAGGTTAGCTGTCTTTTTACCTCTATTATAGCTCTACATAGCTGAATGTGGAGGTTCTTTTATAGGACCCCTTTAGGGTCCTCAAGATAAAATAAAATGAATTACCCCTCCTTAGGTAGAAGGGAAGGGGGGAGAGGGGGGGAGGGGTAGGGGGGGAAATTTATTTCTTAGTAAGAGCTGAAGTGAGCTAAATAAACTGGCTCCTAGAAAACTAAAATACTCCCCTTCTAACTATAAACCCTAAGCTATTTATATATAGGGTATAGGTAACCTATATTACCTCTAATATTATTCTGAAAAATTGAACAAAAGAAAGGTAGCTAAAAGATACCTAATAGCAAAAAAATATATAAAATAAAGGGGTTCTACTAATTATAGGTTTGGAAAAATAGAAATAGAAGGAAAAAAGATAAAAATAAGGTTCTCCTATTCTAAGTATCATAGTACATTCTAGGCTAGTATAGGAAGGAGTTATATTCAGAGGGGTAGAAGCATGTAGAAGTACTACTCTATCTATTATACTAGGAGTGTGCTCTCTCTTGTCTTTTCCTTTTCCTTTTATCTTTATGCATTGTCTTATATCGCTCCTATAAGTACTTGCTTCTGAAATATACAAACAGATCTCTATCTTTCCTCAAGAATATTCCCTTACCTTAGAAACTTATGTACTAGCCCTCCTGTAAAGGACCCTACTATGCCATATAGTTATACTAACATCTGCTTCCTAACACTATATTACATCTCCTCAATTTAACTCCTAGCATAAAACAATAGTACAACCTCAAGATGTCTAGAACTATAGTACCATTAAGCATGATACAAATTTCACCCTCACCTTGAATCCTACCAACTAGTAGGATACCTCCCTAGAGGTCTGAACCTAAATAGTAACTGATCTCATTGAGAAAATCCCTAACCCCTAAACCTAATGAAATAAAGCTCAAGCTGCTACTATTACAATAGTAGATAAATGTGATATAGCTTAGGCCCTTATTACGCAGAATGCCTATCTAGTCTAAATACTTACCCTAGCCCTCTAGGCTACCTAGTAAGTAGCCCCTGCCACTGCTACTACCTAGCCCCTCATCTACTATACTAAGGTAGTATATCCTGACCCCTTTGATAGATTGAATTGTACTAAGCTCCCTAGATTCCTCAAAACCCTAGTAATGAAGTTTGCTACTAATACCTCCTTATTCCTAACTATTGAATCAAGATTGTATACATCACTACACCCCTTACTAGAGTTGCCTTGTAATAGGTTCTCTCCTATATTAGGATTAATAGAACTATATCTTTTGTAAAGTATACCATATTTACCATAGCACTAAGCTTAGCATTTGGTGACCCTAATCCTCTCTGCACTGCTAAAAAGGAATTAGATACCTTCTTATAGGGTAAGGATACTATCTTAGTATATACAGCTAGGTTCTTAAAGCTTATAGCTATTCTTAGATACAATAAGGCCTCCCTTAAGAAGGAGTTCTATAAGAGACTTAATGAAAGCATAAAAAATAGGTTGGTATATATGGAGAGATACTTGTACTCCCTTGGTCACTATAATATATATAGGTTACATATACTCAATTAAGAGCAAAGCTATAGTTATATACATAGGAGCGATACTAGATAAGCAATCTCAGGGTCACCTTCAAATAGTCTAGTATATGTAGATAAACCTAAAGCTTTTAATGAATTTATTTAGGTTTATATCAAGAATGAAAATAAGATATAGGCCTATGTGGTAGAAAAGAAAGGCTATACCTATGTAGGATATGCTAGCTCCTCCCAGTCTTAAGCCTATACCTCTACTACTAATTCCCTTGGGCCTAGAGGCCTTACCTATATAGACACCCCTATTCTTAACTGTATACTACCTACTAGCTAAAAGATCACTCTTGAGGTATGCTAGTTCTATATGGTATATAGCCTTTGATTCTACTACAGCCTCATAAGATACTTCACCACTAACTATATTATAGAAACTTAATCTATCTCCTATTATACCCTCTATTAGTAGCTAAGAATATAGGCTCAGTTAGTAGCTCCCCCTACTGGTACCCCTTTGACCCCTATTGTATAGATCTACTTAGAGTTAAGAAATAGGTAAGCCAAAGAGTAGATAATATCCTACTGATAGGTATAATATCTAGTTCTAATGACATTGACCTAAGAACCAAAGAATCCTTGTTATCTTATTCTGCTTCTTGTTTTACTTTAGAAGAATATGAGCTGGAAGGGAAATATATGGTAGCTGATGTTATGCTTTATTTTGATGAGATTATTATTTCTTCTTATACTCTCATAGATAGTAGAGCTACAGGCTATACCTTTATATACATAAGCTTTGCTACTACCTAAGGAATCCCTATGTTCTACCTCATAAACCCTAGAACTCTAGAAGTGATTGATGGTAGGCCTATCAAGTCAGGTGCAATTACCTACCTAGCTAGGGCTACCCTAAATATTAGAGGATATAAGGAGGAAGCCTTCTTCTTTATAACCTTACTAGGCTTCTACCCTATAGTTTTAGGAATACCTTAGCTATGTAGTATAGTGTAATTCTAGATCTAGTGGAAAATAAGCTTACCTTCTAGACCTCATACTCTACTAAGACATATTCTACAAATAAGGAACTAATCTTCCTAGTAAACAAACTATTACCATAGGAACATTAGATGACTACAGCATAGTACTCTACCTATTAGACTATCTAGAATGCTATAGAGCTTACAAGTAAATATTAGCTTTATGAGTGCTATGGAACCAGGATCCTCCCTATTAAGGCTAAGGCCCCTACTACCCTTATCAGGGTAGTAGCTTTATACAGAGTAGGCAAGAAAAATAAAGAATCTATATACCTTATCACTATTGTAGAAATTGATAATACCTTAAAATTACATAGTGCTAAACCTAAGTTATAGACCTTGTATGACAAGCATCACTAAGAATTTTCTCTAGTAACCCCTGGTAATGTGGTACTCCTTAAATGAGGGAATATTCCTTCCCCATAACCTTTGTACAAACTAGACTTGAAGTTTATCAGCCCCTTCTAAGTTGTCAAGAATGTAGGAGAATAAGCTTACAAGCTCAAGCTTCTCTTCTCTTGGAAAATACATATAGTCTTCTATCTCTCCTAGCTTGAACCATACTATGAGTCTATAACCTTTCCCTAAAAAGTATCTCTATAGCCTAAAATAGAGGATAGAGAAGAATACTACTTTATTAGGGAAATATCTAAGGTTAGGCTTGACTAATAGTCTAAGAAGCTTTAGTACTTTATCCTATGGTAAGGATACTCTAATGATAAAGGGTCATGGGAACCTAAGGAAAACCTACTGGTAAATAGGGAACCCATTGAGGAATTGGTCAACTTTCACCTTTACTATCTAGACACTAAAACTAAGGCTGCAGATATAGAGGATGCTCATCTGCATAAGCAAAGGAGAAGGAACTGAGTAAGTAATAATTTCTTCTATATTGGGTGATGGTAATAGCACTAGTAGTTAGATATATTACCATGTGGAGACCCTCCACCCCTATAGCATATCTCCTCCTTATAACCTAAAATCATTACTTCCTCTCATATAATCCTAGGGGCAATCCTACCTACTACTAGCAATGAACCTCTGCTAACCTATTGATGGTACATAGGGACTATGTGTATTTAGAAGGGGTATAGTGTTATAGAACACTATATCTATACTCTTCCTAGCTACCAGGTCATGTGTAGAACCTAGTTCCAGCTCAATAAAAGTGTTATATTAGAATCTGTGAGCCCCTTCTTCCTGGAGTTGAGCCACAGGACCACATGATAAGTATTATTACTACAGAGCTCTGATTAAGCAATGTAAGGCTTTAACAGTACAACATATATAGGACTGTCTATATGTGATTGATGATGAGACTTATTACCTTGATCTCATCATGATATACCAATTGGCTGTATCATTAGAGGATATGACCTGAGGAGGTATCCCCTCTAAATGTTATAGATAATCCTGCCAGAATATGAGCTGATTCCTAGTCAGAATATTCTATCACCTCCTAGGGAATTTGAAATAGCATGTAGGAGTTTGTAATAGAATATTTATATGGGGTTGTTTTCCTTTGTAATTCTTTAGTTAATCTCTTAGTAGGAATTGGGTATTTAAGAGGGAGTGGATAAGTGATGTATTATATTTTCTCTTCTCTCCCTAGCCTTTATCTTGAGTCTTATACTATCTGCAAGCCTTAAGAATATACTTTGCTTTCTATGCTTAAGATCTTTATCTTCTCTTAACTCTACAATAAAAGTGAAAATCATAAGCGGTTATAACTTGCTAGTTAAGATATCTGAGTTCACTCAGTAACACCCTCTTGTGAAGCTTCTTGTGCTGATACTTGTATCTACATCCTTTACAAGTATTCTATTATACCTTTAGTGATAGCTACAGCTTCCTCTTTCTAGGCAGCAGCTAATGCTTTTACTTAGATGAATGCAGGGTAGAATAGGTTTAAGGTAGTATACTTTCCTTTACAGTTAGTATACTTGAGGACTGTGTTGTTACAGAGCCATATAATAATATTGATGATTAGTGATAAAGTAGTCTTACTATGGGTGTAAAATTCCTTGACTAACTATCTAATAATTTGTTTAAGGATAACCCCCTTTTTGAAAGTTTTGATCTCTGACTAGAGGGAGAAATAGCAGTGCATATTAGCCTACCTCAATTACTATCTGTATAGATGGGGTATTGTACACTTTATCAAGAGCTGAAACTAGTCACATATATAGGAGCATCAGGTATATACCTTCACTCACTAAGTACTATCAGGGTAATATTCATACAGCTAGGAGAAATGATAGCTAATCTTAACTTCCTATTTTAATCACTTACAATATAGATAGGATATTTATACTTGATAGGGAGCAAGGACATAGTCACACATTATAGGAGTATCAGGTATATGCATTTATTTACTAAGCACTATTAGTGTAACCTTTATACAGCCTAGGGAGAAACAATAGTATATATGTCATCTTGATAAAAACTCCATAGGTTACTTATCCTCCCCTCTATAGTCCTCTATATCTAGCTATCTACTACCTTTTATATGTATAGGGTTGTTTCTACAATAGAAAGTAGTAAGAAAATAGAATCTATGTGCTATATGTATATGGAATATAGCAGAATACTATGACTGAGATAAAATGTGGCTAGGGTAACTTATAGAGGTAGAAGATATACTCTTAAAAGTTATGGAAGCAAAGGTGGAAGTACTTGGAAAAGAGAACCTATATACTCTGTAGATGATGAATACTCTTATAAAGATAAACCAGCTCTAGGGACCACTTTGGGGGGGGGGGGGGAAATACTGTAATAACTTATATAAAAGAACAATGTCTTACTCTAGGGCATGTAGGCTATATGAAGGGTTAACCTGACAGCACTTAGTAAGTTCACTCCTATGTATGTGACTATGGCTTTGCCCTTAATTAGGATGTACCTAACCTGTCCATATAATAGTGACCAAGGGAGATAAAAAGTCTCTATGGCATTTAGAGGTGAGGATGGTCTAGTGGTATAACTGTCCTAGTGTCATTCTGCAGTAATATGCAATGTTGTAGGTTCAAATCCTACTCACATCACTCCTAATATACCATGATTTCCTACCATGTATAGTTGCCTAATTACTGGTTCAGTCCATGTAAATGAATATAACTGATAACCTCAATAGGTATATGAAGCATTCCCCTGATGGTGCTCAGTAAGTTTGCTCCTATGTAGGTGACTATAGCTTTGCCCTTAATTGGGATGTACCTGACCTGTCCATATAATAGTATCTGAGGGAGATTAAAAGTGTCTCTAGGGTATGTAAGCTATATGAAGGTCACCCTGATAGCATTTAGTGAATGAAGGTACATACCTGACACTCCTACAATATATGACTATGTCCTTGCTCCTAATTGATTATACATACCCTGTCTATATTACAAGTGATTGAAATAGGAAGAGCAGAACACCTACATCAATGGGCATTCTAGGGCATGTAATTTGCACTACTTCTTTATTTGTTTTAGAGGAGACATGTTCTTATTACTCTATAGCTAGGATAGCTGTATGAGGATGTTCTTCAGACAACCTCTTTAGAGGTCATAAGAATAAAAATGAATTACCCCCCTATAGGGTGTGTAAGTTTTAAGTCCAGTTCAGTTATTTCTTACTTACAGATACGTCCTTAATTAAAGGGTATTTATTATTCACAGAGGTACATGTACTAGTACATAGGTAAAATACAAAAAAAAAAAAAAAATTTCCTCCTCCAAATGAATGCGAAAATGCCAATCCACCTCAGCTACAAACTTTCCCTCATTTTTTTATTCTAAATCCCCTTCACCTCTCTCATTTTTCCATTTTCACCATCCCAGGATCACCCCTAGATACGGTAGGGGGTTAGTAATGCATAAGATTTCACTCAACACTAGTCAAAATACAGCGTAACTACACTACTAGTTTCTTACTAGTAGAGATGTATTCTTACTCAAGCGCGGACGACATATGCATAATAAATCGGGACGGAATAATATCGTACGTACAGGTACTTCCTCAGATTTAAGTACTTTCTTTTGTACGAGTTATTACGGTATCAGGTTTTTGCGACAACCTATCGAGACTGTGGACAGCATAAGTAGGGGGGATATGTTCTAGCAGGTTACAGGAGCGAGGGTGGAGTTGCGTGAGGACGCGTACGTCGTTGTGGAGAGATACCGAGAGCACGGGGTCTTCGGCGTTACCGAGGCTGGTGTGGGGGCGGCTGGGAAGGATGATTTGAAAGAACTTGCGAAAATCTCAGAAAAAAAGAAAAAAAAAGAAAAAAAAAATTAATGCCTGTTACGTTTCACAGAGGATGCAAAAGAGATTTATTTATAAATCGCGAAACCACTTTGTAATAATATATTAGAATTCTAGGAGACGTGGGGGAATGAGATGATTTTGTGATTGGGAAAATATTAGAGGTGGAGTAACTTTTACTTGCTTGTTTTGCTATGATGGCCATGTTTATTTCATTTTATTGTTAGTATTGTTGCTGTTATTATGGAAGGAAGAAGAAAGCTTTTCTTGGATTTGCGTTTGATGTATTTATTTATCCTTTATCGGATTTGATAGCCAGGAATTTTGTGCAATACAGGGCCCTGTATTCTTTTCCTTACTGTGATTTACGAAATTGCACTGTCTCCGGTATACGGACTCGTGGGGGGATATTCTGCGTAAAATCAGCAATGGACGATTTATCGATTTGACTAAAGAAACTGAAAGCAGCAATGCAACTAAAAGCTCATGTTCCTTCGTACTATGTTCCACAATTCTTCAATAACAACTCGGCAGAAAGGAGAAAATTGTTGGCTCTTCTAGAAAGCCGATCAGCATAGGTCTTAAATCGTGTAAAAAGCTTACTAGTAACCTCCTGAGCTGAAATAAAGAAACTTTCATGCACATGTACTTGTACATGTACTGTACATGAAAAAGTAACCTTCAAGAGTTCGGCACAAGCACTGAGGACCATGTATGGACTAGTTTCTGGGAATGCGGGGAATCGGAAACTGCAACCAAAGTTGCACAGTACGCATTGAATTATATAGCTATAGACTTGTTAAGATACCTGGGTTAAATGACCTGATATCTTTGTCTATATATCGTACGGCATTTTTTCTAGCTTCTTCTTTTTCTTCTCTTTCAACCCTTTCTTTCTTTCTTTTTTTTCCACAAGGAATGCCGGAGGAAGAAAATACGCACATTCTGCCGTGTGCGCACGGCTCAGTGGCTGTGTGTTGCGCGGAGATTTTTTACTGGATGCGAAAACAAGCAATTGAGTTCCGGGATGGCTATGCCAAATATAGCGAAATGGTACATTTGTATCTTTCTATTGCTATTTATTTACGGCAATTGACTGAAAACGAGGGGAGTACTGTACTTTGTACAATTTTCCATTAGAGCAATGGTATGTAGGGCAGGCAACGTAAGACCGGTATTGCAGAGTACAGAACTTAGCTATGCAGTTTGAGACGTGTAACACCGAGAGAACGTGAGCAGGAATTCGGTGTAATTAGGGACATTTTTCATTTCTTGGCCGGAGGTATCGCGAGATTCTATCGAAGGTGGTGAAAAGTGCTCTCTCCGTCCTTGCTATTTGCTTTTCCAAAAGCACCCTTCACCTCAGCGCCGAAAAAATCCGTCAATGCGATTCCTGGTCGCCAATCATGATTTCCATTTCCATCGGGGATAGTAGCTAAGGTGGTGGCGCCGACGACCAACCGACTAGCCCTAACGGTAGCAGCGAAAGAGGAAAATGTCACCCGGAAAGATAGTTCAAGTCACCCTCGAGTACTCTGCATGCACTATTGTACATGTACACGTGTAGTGTATGGTGAGAATGCCACGAGGCTGCAAAATCGTCAGAAAGAGCCGGCAAGAAACGAAGGGAAATAACGGGAGAGATAATAAACATAGGGTTTAGGGTTACAATACAACCTGAGCGGAGATTTAAAAGTTTCTAACTGAAAACATGCATAACGTCGTCATCGGAGTCTTTAAGCTGTTCCTGCGACTTAATTACAAACACGGACGGAGAGTGAAGGGAAGAGAATGACGGGAGAGTTGATGAGAATTATGTCTATTAGATTGGGTGTAGAGGTAGCGGAAATGTCTATTCGAGCAGGCAAGTTTTTTTTTCTTCTACTCATCGCGCACTGTGCTTGAGCATTCATCCTGACTAGCCTCGCATACACAAATCAGAATGTTTGAGAGACAAGGCTGTATCGAAACCCGACGATACTGAAACGCCAGAGAACATCGCAAACACTCCCCAAACCTTGAAGTTAGCACCAGCTATTCTAACACGTCCCTTTCATATTCGCAAAAAAGATATCCCATGCAAAGAAAAGAAAAGAAAGAAAAGAAAGAAAGGTAAAGTGAAGAAAGATTTCAGAAGCTCATACTAATACTTCGAGATATTTTTCTGTGGTCCTCATCTTATTCTAACTTCAACAGCCCCAAGGAAAAAATATCGTCAGCTTCATGCAGATAACTCGGATAACTTGCAGACAAAATTGATTTAGCGGGGGTTGGGTTCAACTTCCAAAGTCATGACGCTGGTTAAACCTTTAGTTTAAATCTTCCCCACAGGTTTCTAGGCTTGGAGTCTGGAGACACTCAAAATTTTTACAGCAATTAGTCCTAGCATTTTAAATACCCGCAGCAGCAATTTGGACGTGCAAGGGCGAAAGCCGGTCACAGGAGTATGTACTTTCATTCGTTGTCTTCGCGCATTCAAGTATAAAGTTTGTTCCTCAAACTCTTGTGCAAAAAAAATATAATATGGCCTTGATCCGAGTTTACTTGCCGTCCATTGCATACTATTTCTCGGAGCTGGTAAATAGAAAAACATAAAACAAGAAATCTTCTACGTTCTGAAAATGATAACTGTGTGGATCCCTACTACAAATTTTTTTGAGTTGGAATGGAGGATAGCGCAGCGTGAAGACAGAAGATAAAGAACCTCGTAAATGTAAATTCGGACACACGAGCGACAAAATACAGAAAGGATAGGAGCCTTTTAAGCGAGTGAAGCAAGAAACCAAACGGCCAAACAAGACACCCGACTCAGTGAAACAATTCCTCCGACGGTAAAACAAATACCCCGACGGTAAAACAAATTCCCCGACGGCAAAACCAAAAAACCCCACAGAAGAAGAAACAAAGAGAAAACAGTAGAAACAAGCGCAGTAGATAAGCACTATCCTCAACAAAAAACCCCTCAGATATTAGTGCTGTACATAGCTGACTCCGAGAGGTTTGATGTATCCAACCGAAGATCTCCAAGAAACAAACCATTGTGTGGGAGAAAGAGATTTTGCGTAAGTGCATGTGGCGAATTATTGAGACGGGTGTGTGTCTGTCGGAGGGAGTTAATAGTTGGGTGCTTTCTCACAAGGTTTATAGCTTGTGTGGAGATTCGGGCTCTGATAATTTGTTCACCTTTCTCTCGAGTATTGGTACGTGAAATGATATCTCATTTTGCATCCCTCCTCTATTCACTTACATTACTCGCCATCGAGTTCCTACTACCCATACGTCCGCATTACTTGTCTAACTTTCTAGGAGTTGTTTATCTGCTCCCCATGTGCTCGGATACTTTACGATTTGCTTTACGTACTCCGACGTCAATTTAGTTAAATTAATTTGAGAATGGAAGTATTGAAAACTGGAATCACGAGCTATCACAATGGAAGATGGCCTAGAATCTTGGGCTTCGTGTCGGTGGCAATGGGAGATGGACAAGATGGTCTAGAATATGGGCTTTGAGTCAGTGGCAACAGAAAATGGAAAAGGTGGCAACGGACCTAGAACAGTATGCTTGAAGGGCAGCGAAGTTCCTTGGCCAACCCTCGTTGTATATATACTGCTTCATTTCACCTGACTTCGCTGGTTAAGAGAAAACGGGGCTAAGAAGAAGTCAAGCTCGAGTGATTACCCAATGACTTTAGCATGCGAATAACTTAGTTTCCCTTATACTTTTGTTCAAGCTTCTTGACTGATACGGCAAGGGTAAGTAGAAGTAAAATAGAAGAATAAGCAATTAAGATACGCTTGAATAGTGAAAATCGACGTAATATCGAAGCCAGGGTACATATTTCCATCTTCGGGTCTCGGTGTGTAGCAAACGGAGAATACCCTGATACATTACGACTCGGTTTCGGGCATATTTAATAATATGATATATATACTAGAATTGACAACGAGTGAGCTTACAAAGGTTGGATGCACGTGTAAAATTGTTCCCAGATATATATATATATCAATAGAAAAAGAAACAGAAAAGAAAGAAAAGAAAGAAAAGAAAGAAAGGTAAGATAAGAAAAACTTCAGATATCCATATTAACACTTCAGGAGATTTCTGCAGCCTCTATCCTACTCCAACTTCAACAGCCTTCAAAGAGAAAATACCGTCGCGCTTCATGACCGGTCACTCAGATAATTTGCGGGTAACATTAATTCCGCGAATTGGGTTCAAGTTTTAATTTCATGAAGCTGGTTGCGCCTTTAATTTTTTTTCTTTTCCACAAACCCCCCAAAATGAACTCTGGAAACTTCCGACATATTTACAACAATTAGCCCTGGCATTAAAAATACCTCCAGCCACTATTGGGATGTCCCAGGACGAAAGCCATTGTTTCAATGTTAACAGCGCTCTCTTCTAGACAAAAACCAAGCATGTAGTCGGATGCGACTTTTGCTACAAGTTTGTGATCTGAAAGATACATGAGGATCTGCTATAGTTGGCTCAATTTCATTCATGTGATATATGTGTGCGGCTTATGGAATCTCGGTAGAAGTCCTGTGAAGCTGGGGTTGATAGGTACATGGCATTGTTGAAGTTAGTATAAGATAACGGACACGGAGAAATATCCTGAAGTATTATTTAGTATGGGCTTCTGAAATTCTCAATTTCGATTCTCCACTTCTCTCTCTCTCTCTATCTGTGAGAAACGGCTTGCTTACACGTGGATCCCACTTTCGTGAGCTCGCTTGTTGTCAATTCTAGTATCATAGTGTCAAAGTGCCTCTAATACTCAAATGCGAGACGCAATGCATCAGGTTATCCTCCGCTTGCTTCACACCGAAAACCCGAAGATGGGGATATTTACCATGGTTTCCAGAATGCGTTGATTTTCATGATTCAAGCGTATTGTAATTCTTTATTCTTCTCTTTTACTTTTGCTTACCCCTGGCGTATCAGTCAAGAAGCTTGAGCAAAAGTATAGGGGAGGCGGAGTTATTCGCATGCTAAATCATTGCCTCCCATAGCATTTCTAACTCGCAAATTATAATTACGCATCGTCGCAGGTATAACTCCAGTAATCTGCAAACGCGAGCGAAACGTATAGAATAACTCACCAGTCATGAATGCACAACAATTATTGACACAATGGCAAAATAAAGGATATAAATTAATAATCGATGTATCAAAGTGATAGGAAAAGAATGCGAATAAAAAAAAAAAAAAAAAAAAAAGGAACTGCAACATAAAATCCACATACAAGCTTTGACAAAGCCGAAAGACAATGAACCCACAGCTTGACGATAATATACAGTAAGCTGGACTTTTACCACGAATATACAGTGCATATACAATCAATTATGGTCTAAATGTAGAAAATTATATAACTTGGTGGCGACGAAATAGTTCCGTTGTGGGGATAACAACAAAGCTAATGTTCTGGGTACCAACACTCGTATACGAGTACTGAGTCTCGGTAATATTACACAATACACCGGCACGCTAACAGGATCGCTCACATATTAAGTACATGTATATATGAGATAATACCCGAAAAATGTAGAGTTAAAGATTTCATGGCCTAAATATCAGCATGCATAAAGTCACAGTGCCCCTCGCGTAAGGTATACGTGCGAATGCACAAAGCTCACATGCATTATTTCGGGAATCCTACACAACTAAAAAAAATTACACACAGCATAAGAGTTCGTTGTGTTGGTATTATATAAGCGCTGGGTAGAAAAAAGAAAGGAAAAAAGAAAAAAGAAAAAAGTAACAATACTTGAAAAACATGGTTGAGAGCGTGGATGATTTGGAGTATCGTACGAGACGTTAAGACAGGGGTGAGAAATGCCAGGGCGACAGAGGTAACAGGGGCAGGCGGGACAAGTGGTGATAAGGAGGGTTCGGTAGAGTGCTGCGAAAAGGAGGGCTAAGAAAAAACAAGAAGGAGGGGGGGAAGCAAAAGAAGTGCCATTTCATACACCGATACTCAAGGGAGAGGTGATGAACGGATTATCGGAGCCCAAGTCTGCATAAGATACGCACTTCGTGAGATCTAGAGAGCACCGACCACCAACTTCCGACAGACGCACCCCCTTCTCAACCATTCACCACATGCACCTACGTGAGGTGTCTTTCTTTTGCAACGAGGTTTATCTCTTGGAGACCATGGGATGGATACTTCAAGTATATCGGAGTTAGCCATGCGATGCTAGAAGCACGAGCGACTCCTTGTGCTCGCTAGTTATGCTAGTGAGTCTGTGATAACAAATGTTAGCATGTGACGATACGTAATAATCGTTTGCGAGGAGTTAAAAGTGCTATGCGAGGTAATGATTTTAGCGTGTGAATAACCTCGACGTCCTTAAACGTTTGCTCAAACTTCTTGACTGGTACTGCCAGGGGTAAGGAGGAGTAAAAGGGGAGGATAAAGGATTAAGATACGCTCGGGTGGTGGGGCTGGCGTAGGATCGGAACCAAGTACATACTTCCTTCCTTGGGTCTCGGTAGGAAGTAAACGGAGAAAAACCTAATATATTACGACTCATTTTCGGGCATATTTAAGTATTGGAAGCATCTCAATACTCTGGTACTTGAACCAAAAACAAGTGAGTTCAAGAAGGTGGGATGCACGTGTAAGCCGTTTTCCGAGTTTTTTTTTTTTTTTTTTTTTTTTTTTTTAAATAAAAAAAAAAGAAAGAAAGAAAGAAAGAAAGAAAAGAAAAAAAAGGAGAAAAGGGGAAAAAGGAAAAAAAGTAAAAATTAAATAAAAATAAAGGGAAGGAAGGAAGGAAGATGAAGCAAAGAACGCTTCAGAAGCCCGTACTAAAACTTCGGCATATTTTTCTCCGGCCTCTATCTTATTCCAACATCAACACCCTCAAGAAGGGGATATACTGTCCGGCGTTATGCCAATTACTCGGATAACTTGCAGGTGGCATTAATTTTGAGGAGTGGCTTCAACTTTTAATTTCATGACGCTGGTTGGCCCTTTAATTTTTTTCTTCTTTTCCTACAAATCCCCAAAGCTTGAACTCTGGAAACTTCCGACATATTTACAATAATTACCCCTTATATTCTAAATACCTGCAGGTACATGTACAATTGGGATGCTCAAGGACCAAAGCCGTTGCTTTAACGTTAACCGCGTTCGTTCGGGGTGAAAGCTAAGCTCGGGTACGACTCTCGCTACAGGCTTGTAATCTGAAAAACACGAGGACATGCTAGAGCTGGCTCAATGTCATCCATGTGATGTACCTATGCAGCTCACTGGATCTTCATAGAGGCTCTGTGGGGCTGGGGTCGATAGAGAAGTACTGGATTTTGGAGTTGGACTAGAGTGGAGACCGTGGAATAGTAATATCCTAGGGTGTTGGTGTAAGCTTTCGAATTTTTTTCTTTCTTTCTTTCTTTCTTTCTTTTTTCCCCCCCCTGGGAATAAGGCTTATTTACACGTGAATCCCAACTTTGTAAGCTCACTCGTTGTCAATCCCAGTACCATAGCGTTGAGATGTTCCCAATACTTAAAAATATGTCCGAAAACGAGTCGTAATGTATTAGGCTATTCTCCGTTCACTACATACCGAAACCGTTGCAGGCTAAAAATTGTTGTTGCAGGTATAATCTCAATAATCCATATGCCCGGCAAACCTGCCGCAGCTAGAAAACGAAGTGTCGCTCGTGCTTCTAACATCGCATGGCTGCATCCCAGTTTGCGAAATATCTATTATCCTCACAACTTTTAGACAGGAGGAACTGGAAAAGAGAACCACGATCTAATATCGAGAGGAAGAGAAGTCAAGATTTCCTATAAAAGAAACAGAAAAGGAACGAATCACGAGAAAGACGATAAACGTAATCGAACGTGACTCAACCACGCATCGAGTAAAAATGAAAGAGAAGAAAAAACATGAACAAAGCTTCAAGGAATTTATATCCCCAAAACGCACTCCCGATCATATCCTTCCACCATTTGATGACTTTTGAACAAACCAAAGAAAGCTCCTGAAAATTCTAGATCTTTTCCATCGTTCTATGCGCCTATCCTTTGACTTCCTTCCGTGCGTCTATCCTTTTCCTTCCTTCTATGCCCGTGAAAGAAAAATGCAACGACCGCCGACAAACTACATGTGCAATATCGGGGGCTAGTGCGACGGAAATTGAAAAAAGGAAAACCACGACACAAACGACTGTAACATTTATGAAGAAAAGAAAAGTTAAAAAAACAATAAAAAAAAAAAATACAAGCACCACGAAGTATCATTAGAGCCCGAATTCTGCCTTGCAACATGCCTTACAACACGTCTTGCACACCATAGGTACTCACTTCCTCTCACAATATCTCTGAATTGTCACCAATCATGGTGGTATTTACACAACCGAATATCGAAGCATTGCTAATCTTAAACCAGTCCGCGATTTTAGTTGAAACTTCGTTCCACTTCATTAAATACATTTGGAAATTAAAATCAGTCACTCCCTATCAGATCTTAGCCATGTTGCAAAAACGAGAGAAAGAGAAACATAAAATCCACATCTAAGCTTTGACAAGGCGGAAAAACAATCAACCCCAAAATTGTCGATAAAAGACCTAGCAGCTGGACTTTCACTACGAATTTACAGTGCACATGCAATCAGTTATAATCTGAGTGCAGAAAATTATATGTACTCCACTTGACATTATATAACTTGGTGGTGACGAAATAGTTCCATTGTTAAGATAGCAACTAAGCAATGTTACGGATACTGACATTTGTATACGAGTACCGAACCTCGGTAGTGTTACACTCTGCACTGGCACGCTAATACTACCGCTCACGTATCACGTATACATGAGATTATACCCGAGAATTTAGAGTTAAGGATTTTACGGCCTAAATATCAACATGCATAAAGTCACAGTGCCCTGGTAGCGTTTTTACCGAGGAGGAACTTGGAGAAGAAGACCACAATCTATTCGCAAAAGAAAAGAGATCGGGAGTTTTTGACAATGTTTCTATTAGAAAAGAATCGAGAAAAAACGAAACAAGATAAAATCGACAAAGTTAACAAAATTTGGCTCAACTGCGCATTGAGTGAAGAGAAAAGCAAAATCAGAACAGAACTCCAGGGGATTTATACCTTACAACTTCCCACCATATCCATTCCTTTCCATCTCCATCTCCCATTTTCCATTTTTCCCCTGGATTCTCCTCCCTTCCTCTCCATGCCCGCAAGCCTAATCCAGCCAAAAGAAAATACGGCATAACGAGAGGAAAACATACGCAACATCAGAAACTGAAACATGAACGCAATGGAAATGCAAAGGAAACTAACAACTACAATACCACGAAAAACTGCGCCTAGGCAGAAAAAGCAAAAGCGACAGAAAATAACATTGCAAACTGGGAAAAGAAAAGAAAACAAACGACCGTAAGCATTATGAAAATTTACGTATTATAACGTATCATTCGGTTTTGCACATTTCCACACGCACATATCCCGCATACACAAATCCCATGCCCAACAGCGTAGTTTTGGCGCAAATGGTGCGCCATATTTTCCATTAGATGCTTGGTGTTTTCTTCATCGGAGTGACAAAAGCCACTACCAAAGAAAGAAAACAAAGCAGAAGTGGAAAAAAAAAAAAAAAAAAGGTAATGCTACACGAGATTCGAATGCTCCAATTATCAATATGTAGCTGTGAGGTAAACATATACTTTGCATACGACTTGCCACTCTAGCACAACTAGCAGAAGTAGCGGTAATAATGACCGTTGTTTGCCTGATGAGCCTCACTTTTTGGATGTGCGAAGGTTACGTTACGCCATTGAACGAGTGATACTTCGGGGTTTTAGCAATATATATCTTCACCAATTGAGCGAGTTTTCAGCTACCGAGTCGTAGCAACTTGGAGGATACATTACCTGATATAGGAGGAGTCTCAAAACTGCAGGAAAAGTGCAGGAATGACAGATTAATGCGAGTTAAGAGTTGTTTGGGCCGATGGATAGGTAAAATTGCTTGAGCCAAGGACACGGTAACTGAGAAACTCGTTCGATGGGTGAAGACAGAATACATGAAAAAAGCTACCGGGACAATGGTTGTGCACGCACCTTAGAGGTGGAGCTTGTAGAAGTGTTCATATCGTTCTAGCTGAACTTCCCATCATAAGCCTTGTACCAATTTCTTGTTAGGCCTACCAAATCGGGGGCTGGCGGGGGAGATCTGCTGGGCGCTCATGAAGGCCACATCTTAACCACCATACATGCACTTTACATATCGAATATGTTGGACAGTGCGTACAACTTATTGTATCCCTTACCTATGCCCTGGCCCCACAGCAAGAGGCCTAAATTCATTTATAAGCTTGATAACGGCCAAATTACATATGGCATGCGCAATAAATGGTATGGCAATACCTTATCAAGCTCATGCCTACGAAGGCTATCCACCTTCTGAAAATGTGAGTGCATAGCGGAGGTGCACTGGTAAATACAAATTTCGAAAGGCACAGTTGCATACGTATTTAGTGCTATCGCTTTACAGATTTTACCTCCTTCCATTTTAATTTTTGCAATACGTCGATGAAGATTGCGTTCGCCCCCTTTGCCGACTCCAAACACGTGGGATCATTTTATCGGGCTACCCTACTCCCAACTTTTCGAGTACTTTAGTTACCTTTATAACTTTGAATTTTCTGAAATAGATGTTTAGAATTGGTTGCTGTAGAGAGATGTGGGGTGGAGCATTCTAATGGAATCTTCTTGATTCCTGAATAAGTGCACACTACCAGCCATTGGAGAAAGATGGTACCAGAAAGTGAAAAAAAAAAAAAAAAATAGCAAATTTCTTGGTCTTATTTGTATGTATATGTACATTACGTATTGATAATTCGCTGTGCAGAGTACCGACCTAGCTGCATCAACGCCACAGAGAGGAGGTTATAAGAGGGTGCCATCCTCGTTGTAGGGTTGACCAGGTGCTCAGTATGAGGGTATGGGGTTCTGAGTTTGCTTTCACCGTCTTTACTTTTTCGTCTTTCTTTGGCGCACGTTTGCGTTTTGTCGTGGCATAGCAGAAGTGTATATAAGTAGGTACACGTACGCCTTTCTCTTTCTTTGTCCTAGCAACTACTTAATTCTATCTTTTCTTATAAACCACCTCAATCCCCACCTTTTCTCCCTCATCACTCTTACACTTGTTCAGAAATCCACCACACCATTCAAGTACCGCTGCCCAACAAAAAATCCAACGTCAATCTATTACTCGTAAACATCATGAGCTCCAGAAACGATCAAGGATACACTTACAAGAGCTCCGGTACCAACAGCCAGGTCTGTATTGTATTCTCCAAGCCGAATAATCAGTGATCGTTAACACTTCTTTCCCCAGGGCAACCATTACTATTCTTGTGACTACGGCTCTTCTGCCCCGAACCGCAACCCACACCACCATAGTAACGGTCGTTTCTTCAACTTCCAGTTGATACGTACTTAGACTAACTGTAAGAAGTGAACGGTTCCTATTACTACAGCAACCCTAACGTGAGTTCTCCGTTCCTAGCTCAGAGGCGTTGACCTGTCCAAAGACCTTTTAAAAATAAAAACTGATGCAGCCTAGGGGTCCACTTATTACAACGACGGTCGTGGTAGATCTACTTACACTGCGTCTTCAGGATCGAGTGGCTCGAAGAAATAATGGCCGTAGTGCCGGAGTTCTTGTGATTGATTGTTTTTGATCATGGGGAACAGCTGCGAAAGCAAATGGAAGGTCAATCAAGCTGGGGGGTGATTTCTGTGGAATTGTTCTCGGTAGACAAACCAATAATTTTTCTTTTTCTCTTCTTCGGTTTTGATCCTCGTAAAATTTTATTTCCGTGTGCCAATGTTAGGTAGAGCTTGGAGACACCTTGAGAGGTGAAGGAAAATAAAAATTATTATCCGGACGCGGAAAGAACAGTTGAGCCTTGGGGACGTTCTTTGTTCATATATCCAGTACTCTACATATTCTATTTTCGCGAGCTGCACCCGCCCGTCGTTTCGCAACGGGTTTAAACTTGTAGTTGTGTATGAACATAAACTTATTTTTCTCAGACGTTTACACAAAGTTAAGGGTTTGTTGTGCTCGTGTTAAGCACTGGGAGGTGTTAAAAAAAAAAAAAAAAAAAAAAAAAAGGCCTTCATCTCACTCGCTGTTAATAATT
>JABYPW010000754.1:0-21159 GCA_016880775.1 Phymatotrichopsis omnivora
ATATATATATTTATAATAATCATATTAATAGAAGTAGCATTAAATCAAAGGTTAACTTACCCATAAGCACTCAATGAATTGTCTCATACGGCCACCCTGTACAGGAGCTAGCAGGGCAATAGTTATTTGTTAAGGCCTGAAGCCAAAGCCGTTACCAAAATTTTCTAAAGTATGGTATTGGAGAGAATAGGAGGGGAGACCAAAAAAAGTGCTCTTTATATACCCTTTCAGAGGATGCTGCCAAGACACGAAACCTCCCTCTCCCGCGCAAGGAACGCTCAAGCTGGCTGGAGCTCTGCCTTAACCCTAGGCCTAGCTGGCTGAAACTTGGTCGCGCGCTCGCTGTGCAGAAAAGCCTTACCCTAAATACGCAGAACTTCCTATCCGCTGGACTGTAGCGACATAGATCATCATATTAATATTTATATGCATATATACAAAAGTTAAGACATGCCGGTATTCACAAAAGATACCCCTCCCCAAGAGTTTTTTCCGATTATCTTTCCACGCCGTTGGTGTACGAGTGTCTATCAATGACCGCTCTCCTCTTCCTCTTCTTGTTTTTATTTTTATATTCCATTATTAGAATTACGCCAAGGCCATTTCCCCTTTCAGTATATTTATCTTCCAAGTGCGAAAATTACTTCTTATTATGAGTGAGAATAGTCCGAATCGCAGATCCGGATATCGGATTGTTAGAAGTGGTCAACACGTGACCGCTGTCTTCAGCATTAGTTGGCTTCGTTCCCCGCTAGTCCTTATGCGAGACAATTATTTTCCTTGAACTACAAGTACGTTGGTTTTATGTTCCCTATATCGTAGCTTTCGTGCTTGTAAATTTAAGTTGGGAAAATTTTTTATAGCATACAGGAGGAAGCTTAAGGCGGTGTAGGCATATTGCCAGGAGTTGTGTGCTCTACATGTATAGCACATGTACAATAGTATGAGGTTACATGGCCTACAAAGCGAGTATTAAGTGTATATACGCAGAGGAAAGGCCATCGTTGAAGCCTATAAGCTTCGTGTATAAACGTATATCATACATTGCTTCCCATCTAAAGCTCCAATTTTGTCTCCCAGTATAAACATACAAAACCACCCTCTATTGGTGGAAACGAAGCCGAAAAAAGGTAATATATACAAAGCTCTCCGTGAACACCGCATACGAAAAAAAAAAAAAAAAAAAAAAAAAAAAAAAAAAACTTCCCCAATCCCATCCGTAAGCAACGCTCTCCACCAAGTTTCGCTAAAACTCCATATCACCGCTCATCTTCCCCTCCGCCTCTGCCTCCAGCGGGGGCAAACAAAATTTACTAATAGCGAACCTCTTCCTACTCAGCAAAAATGCCAAATCCTCACTGCCGTCACCCCAGGTACCACCCCTTTCGCCCACGATCGGCATCTTCCAAACCCTGACCAAGCCCTGCGGTACCTCCTCGTTCTTCGCGCTAGCACTCGCGGGTGAGTGTGGCAAAGGCATTAATTCGACGACACCGTCCAGAAGATGCTCTAACCAGCGTATTAAGCCCGTGTCTCGGGGATACAGGTCGAGGGGGAGGGACAGCATGATTGTTAATTTCTGGGGATATTGTCGTAGTAGAGCGCGTAGGGAGTGTATAAACGGGAGGAGGGTAGATGAAGTCGTGAGGGCGGGGGGGTAAATAGTGGGATTTAAGAACGATGGGAGGAGGAGGCGATGTGGTGTCAATGATGTGGAGAGGATATGGGAGAGCTTTGAGAGAAGGGGGGCAAAGGAATTGCCGGCGGGGTGGAAGTGGAGGTTTGTGGAGGGCGGTAATCGTTTCGTCAAATCAAAAGAATGACAGAACACCATGCCGGAGGGTGATTTAGGTTGCTCTAAATCTCGTTAGCATCAGTCGATGGAGTAAACTCTTGAAAGGATATACGTCTGATGCTGCCGATTCCGCTGCTGAATTCCCCGAACCGTTCATAGCGCCAGGCGATTCTCATTCTTCCTCCAGTGGATGTGACGCCGCTTGGAATATCTTTGATTTCCCGTTTTTTTTCTTCGGGGTCTTCAATAACGCCCGGTAGATCCCGCCCCCATGCTTCCCCGACGCCGACCACCGTAACATCATGTCCTTGCACGATCCCCTCCGCAGCAAAATATCTCAGCAGGACTCCCGCAAAATCTGTCGTTCCCGGTTCTTCAATCAGCAGCGATGTCCCCATTGGCATTCCGGCATGGCCAGCCAGCAGTGCATCCAGTGATGCGGCACCCGTCGAGGTCGTCGGCCTCCCGTCGATGGGTGAAGGGCGAACGCCCGGTGGTGGGGGCGGAGGCGCATTTTGGATAGGCGGGGATGTTTGGGGGCCACGATTGATAACAAGGTTTTTTTTGCGGAAGCTCATTGTTGGGACATTCGGGGGCTATTGAGGAACTTTAGAAGGCAACATCCGTGTATTTATGGCGTTGGTGGGGCGGATTAAGTGCTCAGTGGGGGCTGACTCAGCGCAACCGGGTCTCTTGGCAAAAGCTTGTCCAAGTGGTTTCCTCTTGCTGCGTCTTCCCTCCGTCCTCCCCCATCACTCCTTCGTGGCCACCGACGCCCACCTGAAAATATGTCGTAGGACTCTCTGCTCCACTTCATAATACTTTTAACTGACAGGAATGGCTCAAGTGCCGATACACTACTTCTCGACACCCCGTTCCTGATCACCGACTTCAACCAAAAAAAGTACGACCGAGTCGCGCGGATCTCCGGAGAGCGCGAGGACTTAAAATTTACTCTCGACATCAATCTCGAATTATACCCGGTATCGGTCGGTGAAACTATTCAGTTATCGATCGCGTCGACACTGTCGTTGGATGGGACTAAGGATACGGACGTGAAGGGCGGGTGGAAGGAGACTAGGAGCGGAGAGAGTACTTTGGCCGATACATACGACTACGTCTGCTACGGAAAGGTTTACAGATTTGAGGAGGGCAACGGGGAGTTAATGTAAATTACCCCTACCCTAGGTGATGTGAGGGAAGATAAGAGTGGTCATAATATGATGGCTAAATGGCATTGTGCGGGATAGAAAAGTGTATGCGTCGTTTGGCGGCCTGCTGCTGTTTATTGAGGGCCCTCATAAAAAGTTGTCTGCCCTGAGGCATGATTACATCTATCTTTTGCTCAAGAAGTAGACGTGGCTCTCAACCATCGTGAGCGCGTGGGAGCGAAATAAGTGGTGCAATTTTAACTGGGGCCAGACCTGCAGATTGGAGATCGGTTTGGAGGTGTACTTTTTGATTCTTTGGGGTTACGTGGATGTGAGGATCTGGGGGATGGTATATTGAGATTTCCTTGAAAATGGATTAATTTGTACAATATCTTGTTTGGGAATTTCTTAGGTTTTTTTTTTTTTTTTTTTTTTTTTTTTTTTTTTTTTTTTTATGTTAATTCCGTTCTATTAGCAGCTCTTGTTCTCCCACTTATACATGCACGGGATATTCTTGCTATTAAATGAGATTTCTTTGATCGTCCACAACTCTTTTCAATGCCAAAGAAAATACGAAAGAGCTTCATAATAGATTAGTGCTATGGTTATCTAGCGGGTTGGGAACTCGAAGCGTCTGTGCAGACGAGAGACGATCTCGATAAAGTCTGGTTCGTTCTCCGCAGTTAAAACTCCATGGCGAACGAAGAAGTCCTATCGTGTTATTAGTACGTTAATTTCTGGTTATCTTAAAAAAAAAAAAAAAAAAAAAAAAAAGGGATGCTGTGGGGGTTTACGATTAGAACTACGAAAAAATTAGCTAATCTTCCACTACCGCAACCGGAATTGAAGTAGGAACCCTACGTAAAGCGCAATTCGGCTTAAAACTCCCCTTCGCCAACTCCTCCTTGACCTACCACACACTTCATCAGTACTTTCCTTTCCTCAGATACAAGATAAACTCACCCTATCAACGCCCCACAAATTGAACTCCTGGACTTCATCATCTCCCGGCTTCGGGCACACATCCTCCCCAACCTCCAAATCATAGCAGTACTGCACCTCCGGCTGCAACAACCCCTCCTCCCCACCGGCACTCTTGTCCCGAATATAGAAATACGAGATGTTACCAACAGAAACGGCGTTTTCACGGATAAGGGATTCTGGGAAAGAAGCTTCTTCTTCAGACTCCTTAATCAATGTTTCAAATGGACTCATTCCTGTGGAGATCCCGCCAGCAACAGTATTGTCGAGGAGGCCACCATACGTAGGTTTCGCAGGATTACGACGGGGAATCCAGATTCGGAGGGGATTGTTGAGGTATGCCGTCATATGAACCTATTATTTCTCCATTAACAAACCCCAGGCGAAACGAGATGAGGGGAACGAACCCCATAGGTAACAACTCCGAACAACGCGCATGCCGAGCGCTCCACGTTCAGAAACAATTTTCCAGGAGGTGCATACACGGAGTAAAGTTCATTCCTCCATCCTTCCAGAATCGAAAAGACCTTGTGCTTGCGCCAGGACTCGGCAGTTTTGCGGATGTTCTCGGAGCGTTCTTCGACGGTCGAGCCGGCGATGGACAAGTTCGTGCCGGAGATGATCCAGTGGTCGCCGGAGAGTGCGCGGTCGGCGAGGGCCGTGAAGACCTCCGGGAGGATGTACCCGAGGGTGTAGGAGTTATGGGTGAAGAGGTGGAGGGTGGAGATACGCTCGGCGTGGATATAGGGATGAGTTGAAGCGTTGGGAAAGCTGGGGGTGTTAGTTGGTACTTGCGAAGAGAGGGAGGGGGAGCACCTGTCGGTTTTGTTGACGAGGTCGAGGTACGTGAAAGGCGGCATTGAGACTGACGGAGAGTTGGGAGTTGGGGGTTGGGACAGTAAGCGTGATAGGTTGTGTTTTGGCGTTGCCCCGCCATGTGGCTTATAGATAAGGCCCTGTTATCGCACAATGCCATTGATGTTGATTGCCCCACTCGTTCTCTGCCCTCAATTCTCTCATTCCTATTCAGCACGCCCGCAATGGCTCCCACTGTTCTCTCCGTCGGCCTAATCGTGGTCTCTACGACCGCTTTTAGGAAAGAATCTACTGATAGCACCACCGATCTCCTCCGGGACTTCTTCAACTCATCGAGCTCCGACTCAGTTATTTGGAAGTTCGAGGAGTCGACAATAGTGCCCGACGATGAGCCTACTATTAGAAAAACCGTGCTGAATTTCGCCGATGAGAAGCTTTACAATCTTGTCGTCACGACCGGAGGCACCGGGTTTACTACTTCGGATATTACGCCGGAAGTATAATTGCACAAGGAATTCTTCTGAAATACGTAATACTAATACGGACTGAAATTAGGCAGTGAAGCCCTTACTGTCGAAAGAGGCATCGGGATTAGTGTAAGCTGTTTTTATCTGGCAATGTTGGAAAGGGAACTAATTGCGAGCGCAGACATGCAATGCTTTCCGCATCGTTAAAGATTACACCTTGTATTACTTCCTCGCCCGGTTATTATGCACTTGCCAACAGCTTATAGTTGCTATGATGTCTCGACCCGTTGCCGGAGTGCGATCATCCTCTGTCGTAGTAACAGTCCCCGGATCTCCCAAAGGCGCAAAAGAAAATCTGGAAGCAATAATAAAGCTGCTGCCGCACGCCTGCATGCAAGCCGCCGACCTAGCTCCATCCCGCAAAATCCACTCCGGTGGAACTAGAGCACTCGAAGAAGCCGCCGGCGTGGTTGCCAAAGACTCCAGTTCCTCCAACCACCATCAACATCGTCACCACCATCACGGGGGAGGCTGCAGTGCCCACACCGCTCCACGAGCCCATACTGACCCGTCCTCTCGGCCCAACAGTCTCACCGCACCGGTAACTAAACGACATCGCACAAGCCCGTACCCAACCATCTCTGTCTCCGAAGCACACGATATAATAGCCTCTGAAACATCTCTCTCTGAGACTACTTACCACGCCATCGACTCTTCCTTGGTGGGCTATGTCCTCGCTGAAGATATCATAGCTCCTGAATCAGTTCCCGCATATCGTGCTAGTATTGTCGATGGGTATGCAGTCCGTCACACCGACGGCAAAGGTCTGTACCCTGTCGTTTCTGTTTCCCATGCTGCTCCGGGAATTATTCCTCCGCTCCTCACTGGCCAAGTCGCCCGTGTAACAACCGGTGCGCCAGTTCCCGATGGTGCTACAGCGGTGGTAATGGTCGAGGATACTGTGCTACACTCAATAACTGAGGACGGAACGGAAGAAAAAGAGGTCGAGATACTTCCGGGTAACATGGCGAACGGAGAAAATATCCGTCTTCCTGGAAGCGACGTTAAGTCCGGCGATCTAGTCCTTCAAAAAGGAACTCTCATCACTGGTTCTGGCGGGGAAGTTGGTATTTTGGCCTCTATTGGATGCGACAAGGTCAAAGTGTACTCGAAGCCGCAAGTCGGCGTGCTATCAACCGGGGACGAAGTAGTTCTCCACAACCGCCCTGGAAACCTAAAAACCGGGGAAATCAGAGATTCGAATCGGCCCTCCCTCATTACAGCCGTCACTACCTTGGGATTCAACTGCGAAGACCTAGGAATCGCAAAAGACAGGCCCGGGGATCTAGAATCCATCTTAACTGACGCCTTGGAAAAATCGGATGTGATCATCACCACCGGCGGCGTATCGATGGGCGAACTAGACCTCCTAAAGCCGACCATTGCCGAAAAACTAAATGGCACCATCCACTTCGGTCGTGTCAAAATGAAGCCGGGAAAACCCACCACCTTCGCAACGATCACCCTCCCCTCCTCCCCCCCCTCCTCTAAAGAAAGAAAAAAACTCATCTTCTCTCTCCCTGGAAACCCAGCCAGCGCATTAGTAACATTCCACTTGTTTGTATTGCCATCACTTCGACGTGCAGCGGGGTATGCGGAAAACTCACATCTGCCACGGGTGGCGGCGGTTGCGGGTGACGATTTCATCCTCGATGAACGGCCGGAATACCATAGAGCTTGGGTCAGTATGGGTGAGGATGGGAGGTTGGTGGCGAGGAGTACGGGCGGGCAGAGGAGTAGTAGGATTGGGAGTGCGGTGGGGGCTAATGGCGTTGTGGAGTTGCCGGCAAAGGGAGAGGTCGGGGAGAAGAGGGGAGGAAGAGGGGTGTGGCCGAAGGGGGAGATGGTGAGGGTTATGCTCTGGGGAGCGGTTGGAGGGATTTAGGGAATTGATAAAAATGAAGGAGGTGAGGAGGGAAGGGAGTAGCTAATCTAGACATATTTTAATAGCGTAAGGAGCAAAGGGTAGCGCTTTGAAGAATAAAGCGAATAATGATATTCTGAAATGCAATGAATTATGAATATCTCACCTCACATTCTCGCAACCAACCTCTTCGATTCCCTTTTTTGTACAGTTTTTGAGAGTCTACGCTGCGTGTGACTGCGGCCTGAGTTTCGGAGAGGGTAGTAGCATAAAATAAAGATGGAACAGTTGGGAGACCACAATGCAAGAAAATCTCGCATGACCAGCCAATTCATGGCGAGAGGACCCCGGGAGCGGAAGTCCCTATTCGAGTTCAAATACTCGATTAATCCTCTATATTGAACGCTACATAAATTTCCCGAGTTTTTCTCAACCGATGCCGAGCTTTTGCAAGAGAAAGCCCGGGGTCATCCGTAGACGCCAAAGCCAAGCTCCGAGCAACGATGCTCGAATACATGTATATCGAATACATCGTCATTTGATACTACCGAAAGAATCCTCGGCTCTACCGCGCGTAAAATGGGAGGGAGGCGGAAGCGCCGGGAGTTGTCGCGTAGCTTGTAGAAAAGCCGGATATGGAATAACGATTCAGCTGCAGGTTGGTGCTCAGCGAGGGTGGAAAAACTAAAGAAAAGTGAACTTGGAGTCGGACACGGAATTCGGTAACCGGTCCGTTTGATTGTTCTCGCTGTCGAACTGTTTTCCGATTGAATAGGATTATAGGAAAGAGACCTGGATATGGATGCATTCTTAGCGCAATCCCTCCGATCCTCCTCCTCCAAAAAAGGTCATTAATTATCACTCGTTCGGGACCGCGCCCGGGGGGGGAGGAAAAAAAAAAGTAAATCCACTACAACCTCCCCCTAGCTTCCCTCCCCCTTCCCCCCCACAATATCAATATAACAGATAATCATTTCTTTCCACTTTCGAAGCGTAACTCGTCACGCACTATCACAAGCTGGATATATATATAAAAGAAGAAATAGTATTTCAAAGCCAGATATGCGCGATACCCCGTCGAAATGCAAAATAACCACAACTATTACCACAAAAAATAAAATAAAAAACAAAAGCTATTCCCACTATCCAAAACCCTCTTAACTATTCCAAAATTCCTCTTTATCAGTCGCCATCCCATCAAAAAAATAATCTTTCTCCTCACCACCCCTCTCCCCACTTGCCTCCACTTCTCCCTCTTCCTCTCCACACCGACATCCGCATCCACTTGGACACTCCCTCTCCCCATCCCCCTCCTCTTCCCCGTTCATGCCCCCCCACCACCTCTCCGCACACTCCGCATGCGCTACATGTCCACACCTCAAGCACGGTGCATATAATCCTTTCACGATAACCTCACACACAACGCAATTCATCGTAACTTGACGTCTCTTACACGCCTTGCACTCTCCCCTCGCGCCCTTGGTAACGTCCAGTACAGCACCGCACTTACAGCAATGGCCCGCGATCTCTAGTCCATCCCACTCATTCCTTCGTCGCGGAAACGACATTGACAGTTCCCCCGCTTCCTCTGAAGGTGCGGAATTAAATTTCAATATTTCGAGTCGATGAAGCGGAAGCGAGAGAGAGTGGAGGATGTCGGCGTAATGGAGACGGTACAGGTGGTGGTAGAGTGTTCGAGAGGGTGAGAGGAGAGGTGTTGTGGTCGTGGTGGCACTGTCCGGGAACATGCTTATTCTAAGGCCGGGAGAGGTTGCTTCAGAGGTTGCTTCAGTAATTGTCGAGCTGGGGCCGGGTTTGGAGCCACTGCCAAAAGTGGTGATAGGGCCCCAGGTTACTCCAGACGTTCCAAGCGGAGCGAGTAAGCTATCTGCAGGCGACGGTCTCTTTCTTGCAGGCGGCGAGTTATTCCTGGGTGCGAACGCAGGCGGGAACTGAAAATTGACGGGACGGCGGTGATGGTGGGAGGGGTGGTGGTGTGTTTCTGGCGAGGAGGAAAGTGATTGTGTTCCGAATTCTTCTGGTAGAGGGCGGTAGTTGGTAATTGGGGGTGTCGTTCCAGTGGAATAAGGTGTGATTGGGTCACTACAGTAGTTACCGCCGTTGGAGGAGCCGTAAGAGCCATGGGTGCCGAGGGGAGTCATTGCAGCAGAGTGGTATTGGGGAGAAACGGAGAGGGGCGGGGGGTGGGATGCGAGGGCGTCGGAGATTGAGGGGTAGTAGTCGAGGGTGAAGGCAGGGGCATGCATGGAGAGAGGTAGTTCCTAATGTACGATTAGTATCAATTACACCGCATAGCTTTTTCCGAATAAAGGCAAAATGAATAGGGAAAAAATTAAGGGGAATACATACACTAAACACGGGACTCTCCAGCCCAACCTTCTCCTCCGTCTCGTAAAAAACACAACTCAACATTGCCAGCATCTGCACATCCACCTTCCTCTCGAAATACTTAAATAACTCATCCACCAACCATCTCCCGCCCAACGGATGATCTCCCCACTTAACCCTTCCCCAAAACTTAGGCTCTGCTCTTCCTTCCTCCTCCTCGTCAGTTCCAGGCCCAAATCCACTATCCCTCCTTCCAATATCCAAACTCGCCCGTCTCGCCATTACAAGAATTCGTTCTCCCCACTCTCCATCTCTGTGCTTCGTGGGCGGAGTATAAACCTCCAACGGCACCTCATTGCAAAGAATCAATTCCGCAAATCTCCATACATCTGCCAACTCCGGATATCCATATTTTTCTGCCATGTTGGCGTTGTGACGACACACGGTTGGGCCATCCCCGTAGACTTTGTATTCCTTGGCCAACTCCTTCTTCACGGGTAAGAGATGCGGAAAGTCATGGATACTGACAATATTCTTTCCCTTAACCCCTGTAATCGTCTTCACCCCCGTCCCCGTACTCCTCTGACTCCGATCCGTGCTCCCTCCCCTCCTGAATCCACGGGCGATAGAATTACTGTCATGCAGCCTCCATCCCAACCTAGGGCTCAAGGGACCGCCGTGGATGCCCTCAGACTCGTCACTAGATTCACTGCTCGTCGAGAAACTATCATCACTACCATCTTCAACTTCACTCGCCAACTTCCTGGGCCCAGGAGAACCGACATGTAACCTTCCGAAACTCTCCCAGATTCTCCCTCGAGCTTTATCTTCCCTCACCGTCAGCGGAGGCAATCCGCTAGTAATCCGCTCTTCTTTCGGAGGGAAGAAACATATCAATCTCCCATCCATCGCCCATGTTGCACCACAAGCCTTGGGAAGGGGAACAGAAGCTTGGTTGTTGCGCTCAACCAGCGAGGCGATACCTTCATCTTCTTCGTCGTCGCTGCTTGACTCTTCTTCGTCTTCGCTTTCCACTAAGGCTGCGTCTTCGGCACGTTCGCCGAGGAGGAAACAGAGGCAGGGTTCTAAGCACACGCGTTTTCTGCTGACATGTGCCTCTGCGATACGGCGAAGCTGGGACTCGGCGTGCTCGAGGCTCTCGGCGGGGATGGAATTTGTCTTCTCGAGGGCAAAGACCGGTAGACTCTTTCCGTCCGCAGGGTACTCGACAGGAAAAGACACCTCGGCTCTTAAGAAAACCCACCTGCTGTCAAATCCCCAAGGTCCGGTCAACGATACTGTGCACGTTCTCGCGGCAATATTAACTTTCTCGAAGTTAATCTTGGGAAACTTAACTCCAACCAGGGAAATTTCATCTCCGAGTGTTTCCGGGCCATCCCAGGAAAGGCCAAACATAGTGCTGGGGGCCCGCCGGGGATTACCGGGTGAGGGGTTGGGAGAATACTCGGTATTTGCCGCGATCTTCCGACCGATTTTAACACCTTTCATCCATGCGATAGGGTTTATTTCCTTGCGTCGTTTCCGACCGGCTCTCATGAATCCGCCTTCTCGAACGGCGGCGAGACGTCGGCCATAGAATGGATCGATGCGGGCGGCGTTGGGGGGGTTGTGGCAGTACGTGCTGAGTTGTTTTCCGAGCCCGGTGGACCTGAAGGAGCTGGACAAAACGACTCCGCTTCTTGAGTGGGATTGCGCCAGCGAGAGGTTGGAAGGTTGCGGGCGGAGCTTCGGGGATGGAGAAACGGTGGAATCGTTGACACCCAACAGCGGAATACTCTTAATCGAGCTCGGTCCTGCCAGTTCCTTTACCACCGCCGCTTCGTCCCGGAAGGTCTTGTATTCGGCACCCTTCCTCGTAACTCTAAACCGCATCTTCTTTTTCGGGTCATGACCGATTCGGGCCATGAGTTCTTTGTCTATTCCCCATAATCGAATATCTTTATCCAGACTCCAAGAGACAAGCTGAAATTCCCGGTTGTCGCCGCCGTCCTCTCCTTGCCCTCCCCGCCAACGCCAGAGGAACTCTTTCACGTGTTCGGTATGCCCGTCGAATTTTGCGACTGGGTCAACGGGGATGTCACCCTTTGCCCGACGGTCCCAAAGGTACAGGGATGTGTCGCCGCGCTGCGGCATCGTCAAAACTCCCCAGCCGAAAGGGGTATGACGGGCACGCCAGACGGGGAAGGACGTGCGGATGATGCGTTCGGGGGTGTCGGTGGGGATCAGTTCGTAGTCCCAGAACTTGACGGATTTGTCAAGTGCGCAGGTGATGATTCCTGAGGGTCTCGTGCGGTTCCAATCAACGCCATAGATTTTGGTCGAGTGCGCATGGATTTTGCGGATAGGACGGGCACCCATCCGGCAGTCCCAGATGTACAGGTATTTGTCGTGGGAGCTTGCGAGAATGTGTTCATTCTGCCGGTTATATTTAACTTGCGTCGCTCCGGCGAACCAATCACAGAAAGAAACGACCGGCCGATGGGGGGAGGTACGGAGGTCCCAGCAGTGGACAAACGAGTCGATGGAACAGGTTGCGAGGACGTTGGGCTGGTGCGCGGAGAAGTTGATATCGGTTATTGCCCGTGTGTGGCCGTGGAGAGCGATCTCAATTGCGTTCCGCGAGGGGAGATAGAGGTTCCAGACGATTGCTTTTTGGTTCGAGGTTGAGACGACCCAATGGGCGTGAGAGGCGTGAGGTGACCATTGCACGTCGGCGACGGACCACGCGGTGAGGTGTTGCAGGAACCGCGGGGGGTCATAGGGGTTGTCAAGGTCCACGATGTGAAGACCTTGTCGTCTGGGAAGGCTGGTAAGTGCAAGTTCATGATGCAGAAAGGGCGCGAGTGAGATCTTACGAAGCTAGGACGACGTCGCGGCTAGAGGGGGATATCGACCTGTGAAAATTAGCATGCAGATGGGCTTCTAGCAGAGAGGAGGATTACATGGAGCCGACAGGCGCATCGACCCTTATGGACATGTCGAGGGTGAATGTAGGGGAATCATAAGCAGTTGTGCCCTGACTATGCAAGGGCGGGGATTTCGGTGTTCCCATAGTTTCTCGGTGACGGAGGATGTCGTTTTACGTTTTATAGCGAATTGAAGTCTACTGCTTTCATATAACTATTGTAATCTATCAGCACCGTTCCTCTCTCTTCCTCCACAAAACCTCCGAAAAATCGGGAGCTCACCAAAGATTTCCTTCGCACCAAACGCCGCCCCTATCAGCGGGGGCCAAGTCACGGCTGCCCGGACTCCGTAGCGGAAGCCTTCTTTCAACACCTTCGTCGTAAAGTCAATGTATCGAGAAATGGTGCAAGCTGTCCAAATTCACGACGTCGCCAAAAGCTCGCCGCCCTTACCTTCAGTGTGCAGGCTCGACAGCAGTTGAAGGATTCGTCGAGCGGTGAAGGCGGTCGCTTTGTGGACGGAGACGATGCGGTGGTATATGTATGCAGGGTCGTGCGAGAAGCCCATCCAGCGGTGACTCTACTTGTTCCTTTGTGGTGTTCTGGGGTTAGGCGCGAGGCAGTGGAGTTGCTGAGTGGAACTTTTATTGCACTTTTTTGGTCGTGTGGGGAAGATGACGGCGGATGGATACGATGCAACGATCTTCGCAGGGAATGAGAAGGAATGTTTACGGATTGATTCTTGCCGAGAGAATGTGAGCACGTCGGCTCATGGATGTGTTGCGGTTTATTCGAGAGAACAAGGAGGTGAATGCTGAGTTGCCAACACGAAGATACTGGAACAGCTGCGAAGACGTAGTCGAGGTTTGGGGGGAAGTTGGGGAAATAGCAGTCAAACAAGTCAATCGAGGAAAAAGGAATTACTATCGACACGGTTAATGGGCCGGGGGCTCGAGGAGAGTGTGGGCAAGGTGGGTTATGTAAGGTCCTATCTTTTTTATTATGCGTGGGGGTGCAATTGGGAGGATTTGAGAGGCTAAATGCGCGATGCTGAAGATGTTTTGGAGGGTGTTTTTTTTTTTTTCTCCTTCCTTTCTCTTTTTTGCTTGGGGGGTGGGGATGGAAAGGGAGAGTGGATGCTACGGAGATGGCCATCGGGTTTTGGATGCAGCTGTCTGCTGCTGTGCATAGCTACTTGAAGACTCGTGCAGAGACTCTGCAACGGGCTAGGAACGATCTGATTCGGATTAAATAGCTTGTGGAAACTAGTAGTTGAATAGTTAAATGTATAATATATATGGCGAGGGACACTGGCATCATCTGTGTGCTTCCCCTACACAGCTCTCGAGCTGTTCCATTTTGCCAGAGAATTGACCTCTGCCCAAAGAACAGAACAGATAGCTATGTAGATACATGTATGGTGTGCCTGTTATGTATGCAGTAAATCCCCATCAAACAATTATCTCCTCCACGCACATGCAAAACGCAGCTGACAGTGCCTGGCAACGCACGCAGCCTTCTTCCCTCTCCAACAAGCAAAGATTTCCTCCGGATAACGCTTATCGCCTCACCCGCAGACGTTAATTGCGGGAAACAGAGTGTACTAGTACTAGTAGGACGGCACGCGAGCCATGTACATGTATGTGTGTATGTATGTATGTGCGTATCCTCCCCTGAGAGTCGCCGTCAGATATCTGTGCCGCAGACTCGCGCAGAGTGGCTTGCAATATTAGTGCAGGCATGTAGAGTACTCTCTGCTCTTCATGTACTAGTACTCTACTAGAGAGTCCACATTACATGTAATTCCAACAATCCGATATGTAGTAGAGTACAGCAGTACTTGGGATTTCATATCGCTATTGAGAAAACGTGTGTGAATCCATTTCAAAGTCCTCCTCCCTCGCCAGAACATTCCTGAGGCTTGAAAAAAAGAAGCTTCGACACAAAGCCTCACAGCCCCAGCAAAAAGTGCTCGCACCAGCCGCACCCAAACCGGTAACGCTACATAAGTATTGCTTCTGCTCTCCAGCTGCACGTCAAGCGCGAGTTGGTGCATTGTGTCAAACCCCGCAATCGTCGCTCACCCCACCACCACCAGTCCCCAACTCCCAAGCCTTCTGCCATCGCTTTTCCCCATCACTTCTCACGACACCGTATTGCTTCCGAAAACACATAGCCCGAGAGAAACATGTCGCTACCCAAACGCATCATCAAAGAAACAGAGCGTCTCGTCGCCGAACCGTCAGTCTCCCCACCGCTCATGCGATGAGTTCGAGAATACGGCTGACGATACGCCGGATACAGGGTCCCGGGCATCAACGCTGTTCCTCATGAAGAAAATTTGAGATACTTTGACGTTACTGTATGTCCCCCACTCTTTTCCTCTCCGACAGGACTTCCGCGAGCTTTACTCCCGGGAAAGTGTCGGCAAGAGGCCGAACTCCATGTTTTCGGAAAGCTAATAACCTGGATATGGGAAAACGGTAAATAGATCCACGGACCTGCACAGAGCCCCTATGAGGGCGGAATCTTTAAATTGGAGTTGTTTTTGCCGGAGGAATACCCGATGAGTCCGCCAAAGATACGGTTTTTAACCAAAGTTTATCATCCGAATATCGACAGGCTGGGGAGGATTTGTCTGGATGTTTTGAAGGGTGCGTTTTGTCTTCCCTTTTCCTTCTCCTTGATATTTCTCCGCTTCTCATCCTTGAGCTCCTCCGATCTCGATGTTGTATTGTTGGGATTTCTATTCGGTGCTTGTGAGCGGACCCGCGGATAGGCATCGTACTTGAAAATGGTTAACGGGAAGAATACTCTGACACCTGAAATCGTAGGCAACTGGTCCCCCGCCCTGCAAATCCGCACCATCCTCCTCTCCATCCAGGCTCTCCTTGGTGCCCCTAACCCCGATGATCCCCTTGCTAACGACGTCGCCCAGCGTTGGAAGGAAGATGAGCGCGCCGCTATCCAGACCGGTATTCCTTCCCTTATTTCCCTCTCGTCCATTTCTCCTCCCGTTTACGCCTTCCATCCCTTTGCATATACTTCTTTCCCCTTGCTCTTCACGAGGTACTAATAAATTTCTTTCACAGCTCGGGAATGGACAAGAACACATGCGATGGTTTAAATTTGGGTTTCCTCCTGCACCGAATATCTAATGGGGTGAAATTTGTGTTAGGTAGTACCCCTGGTAGTACTCGTTGGAGGACGAATTGTGAGCGGGTAGGAGATGGGTTATCTCTACTCGCAATTTATGGGACATTTTCTTCTTTTTTTCTTTTTTTTGCCTATTTGGGTATGGCTTTCTAGATTTTTTTTTTAGATTTTTTTTTTCTTTTTCTTTCTTTCTTTCTTTCTTTCTTTCTTCTTTCTTTTTCTCTTTCTCTTTTCTTCTTTTTCTTTTTCTTTTTCATCCTTTTTCGGGTTTTGTTAACTTGTGGGAACGCGGTGAGTGCTGTGCGAGAGGCTTAATAAAGAGCTAGGAGGTGAGAGAAGGTGAGAGCGAATGATAGAGTCGTTCTACTCAAAATGAATAAATGCTTTACTATTTTAGTTTCTGTAATTGAGGCCTCTGTTGGAGAAAAGGAGGGAAGTTTGGAAAACTATGATATAATAGTAAAATTTTGACAACGTTTTTGAAACGTTTCCATATGGTCTGCAAAATGTATATGAATCATTCGCATATATGCTTTTGCCACATCGGGAACTACAAGCTGCTGCTGTAGCCCAGAGCCGCTTTTCAAACCTTCCCCCGAAACGGTTGCAGTGTATGGAAAAAGTATATGATGGGGTGGTATCAGCGGTGTCGTGGTTCTCAATTGGTGACTAACAGAGTCCTCATAGTATGTCACTCGGTGCGTTTCTCACCTGCATTTTACAGCCAAGTGACAGATCGGGAGATACAGCGGTGTCGAAGCTATAACATAACCTGTGTGTTGTAATAGGGAGGGATTATTTTTCCTGCATTATTTTTTTTTTGTTTGTTTGCTATATATCCTTTCGTTTCAGACTTACATATTGAGCTCTTATAATTACAGCAGCCGAGGGCAAGAGACAGGGTTTTAATACGCGACAACGTGAAAAGAACGGATTACGTCTTACGGGCCGCCAAATGGAGCCGCACGAATTGGGCGCTGAAATCCAGCATGCGTTCCACATGTCCTACAGGAATTCAGCATAAGATTCACGTCGCATTACAGGCTTCCGCAGCCGTGAGATCTCGCGACATGCAACAGCAACGCCGCCACGCAGGTCCAAAAACGGCACCGGAAAATCCATGCCGGCATTCGGGAAATTTACACACAGCGCTGAATTTAAAGCCGTTGGAAGTTGCACGGCGATGTGGAAGGCTGCAAGGGCGCTGTGCTGAAGTTCCAGTATGTAGGACATGTGTAACGCTGGATTTTCAGTATCGAATTTACGGCGCCGTGTGACGATGGTTTTTGGCCGGGTTCGCTTTCCACATATGTCTGCTGTTTTTGGAACAATTAGGGTGGCTCTGCGTTTTAGACGTGAGCTGCGCGGAGTGCTGCTGTAAGCACTTGAGGCCAAAAGAAGCGATATTTCAGCAGCGGGGGATGGCTATTTTTAACGTAGTTGATGCGATTGAGCGGTGACGGTAAATTAAATGTGTTGGTGTTTCAAAATATATATACACATATATTTTTTTGATTTTTGATTTTTGATTTTAAGCGTGTGCTGATTAAAGTCCAAAAGCATTAGTGATCTGGAACATCCACCGGCTTCCAACCCCCGGTGGGTTTTAGAGTGGATTGTGGAAAGTGTGCATACCTAGCCAAGAGAACGTCCCTGATTACTCCTAGCTATTTTGACGCAATTTCTAGGTATTACAAAGTCATCACGGAACAATTTTATGATTGAACGTCTGCACTTTTGCAGCATTTCCGAAGACCGCTTGGATATGTTGTAGCTGCTTGGTAACCTGGTGCTAAGCTTAAGCCGTGAGAAGAGGTTTCTTAGTGGGCTGACAAAGGACAAGGTTTGAAGCGATTTCGAGCATGTGGAAGAGAGCGTGAGGATGTCGTGTCCTGAAGTATAGTAGTATGATGGTGTTTCGTGAACTGGTGGTAAGTATGTGGACCATCTCAAATCTGATAATTTAGCTTCATGATGGTACCCCACAAGGTTGGGTAGGTTTGTGGACAGGGTACCGTGGTAAAAATCTTTTAAAAGCGGAAAATGGGGAGAAGTCCACATTACAAACGCCGCCTAGAAGAGTTTCAACCCGCATCCCACCTTACCTTCTTATTCCACCAATCCGCTATTACATCACCACTTCGAGCATCCTAGACAACATTACGATATCTCCCAAAAAACGAAAGACATGCCCAAACAACTTTAGCAGCGAAAGCCAAATAGCATCACGAAATATCACTCGATAAATTTCAACCTCGCCAATACCGATACCACAAGCAGCAATCCGCGAATACACCGGCCTACCGGGAAGATGTGACATAGACACCGGATCAAGTGATTATTTTGTTTTGAGGATATGGCAATAGCGAGTTTCCTCCGGCCTTGCCACATACCCTTCTCGATTACACAAAGGCAAGTGGATAGATTTTTCCAGGCTGGTGATGGGCAAGCGCGAGGTCGTGCAAAAACCGTTCGAATATATGGCTTTGGAGAGTTCACAGAAAAAAAAAAAGGGGTTCATTAGGGATATGGATGACTTCCCGCTGGTTTATTTGGGATAAGCTACCCGGGTAGCGTACGCCAAACCCCTTTCTAGGACAAAATATCCCCCTTCCTAGATCCAAATCATCAAAGTGGGAAAGGGGGTTCTCCAAAGGTTCTGGATAATCCAAATATTCAAATCTTCTCTGGAGCTCATGTGATTGGCTATATGCACTAACTTAAAACAGCGATTCTGCACCTCATCCCTTGTCCACATAGTGCAAGCACTGCACGATAATTCCGGCGATCTAGTAGAGTACTACAAACTACGACCACGATGCAAAACGATGATGAATTCAGGAACCCAGTCTCCTTTGCCTGTGGGAAAAGAAATAGCGGTCGCGATTATTGCTAGAGCCTTGATTGGACAGACGAGAAGGTGGCGTCGTTGACGACGGCGATATTATCTTACCCGTCCGAACCTGGCACCAGATCCGAGATCAATACAGCGTGGCAATACTGAGTGTGTATACGACAATAAGGAAGGCAAAGCGTTCATCGTCACCACTGGCTTTGACGTTAAATGTTTTACATTGATTCCCGAATCGCTGGAATGAAGAAACGATAACCCAAGACGACGTCAACCTTAGGCGAAACGCGGATCCCGCCAGTGCATTGAGGTTGGTTTTGCACTACCATAACTCCACTACGGTTGATACATCACTCGAACAAATATTTGCCATCATTCCATCAACATTGATACATACCGGTACGATTCGGGATACAGCTGTTGTTGGAAACGTTACGGACTATGAGAGACGCCGAAAATATCCAGCATTAGATGGTGTTTTGGGGTTTGTCGATCGTTCGCATTTACCATTAGAGGAGCCAGGAGACAAACAAGATTGTTATTACAGCTGCGTCACCAAATTGTGAATCTTTCAGTTCAACCATCCCAATTTCATTTTGCATAACTTGATTCGAGCGTTTCCACCTGGCGAATATGCGGTGGGGTGGTCGGATCGCCTGTCGGTTTCTTATTCTGATACATCTTGTACCATCAACCGCAAAGGCTATCCCTTCCCCCGGCCCGGCGTCCATAGATTTCGGCATAATTGTTGTATTTGTACGTAACCTTGTCCCATTTTTGCGAGAAGTACGGACGAAGCTCGCCGACAAAATTGAGCATGGCTTCAACGTCTGATTGATTGTAATTTTGTGTTCCGGACCTCCGCCCACCATCCCCTCGTTTTTTTGCTTGTGAATTTTGTGATTGGGACAGCATTGTACGTGTCGTTGTTGTCGCTTCGCATTAGATATCGAGATATTGCTGATATCTTGGCGAGGGCTAACTTACCAGTTCCGAACACTAGATTGACTTTCGACGAAGCAACTACATGTAGTCGATTCGGCTAGACTCGGTAGGAACGGGTAGCATATTCCAAATAATTCAGCGGGAAGCCATCCACCTGAAAAAAAAAAAGAAAGAAAGAAAGAAAGAAAGAAAAGGCAAATACATATGCAGGCACTAATGATTAGTTTCGACCAAATTTTTTTTTCGAGCGATGCTTTGTGATTTCGCCCTAACCGGGTCATGATCATTGAGAAAGATCTTAAGTTAGGCGTGGGACCTTGCAGTTGTTTCGGTTAGGGTTGATGTCATGAGAACTTAAAAGTAGAAGAGCTGGAGGTTCGCAGTAATTCGCATACTTACATGGCTCGTCCAAATTTATGAAAGGCTGCCTACCATCGACATCTTCCTTCCAGTGTGCCTCATCTGTGCTCGAGTAGAGGCAAGTTGATTCACGACTACTTTCGCAGCAATCGCGTATACTCTACAGGCGCCTGGCTGGGATTTTGCACGGCGTTAAATGGATAAATCAATTACCTGAGTGTACACGTGCACAGGTGATAAAATATGATGTACTCGAGTACAAGAAATTTCCCTGACTTTGAAATGCGCTTCGGCGGTCAACATGACATGTTAGAGCGACCCCAACGGTTGCCTAGACTCTAAGGACACATCCACTGACCTTTCCTCGATTCATGAGAACTCCGTTATTTCCAATATAGAAGCATATTAATTTTCACCTCCAGGCCGAAGGAAAGATTCCATAGCCCAGGGTTCAACCACGGCGACTCGGATCAGCATTGTTCATACCCTTGTTATCTGCAAAAATTAAAATCGGTTTCTGGTCAATCATGAGGTATCACTCACGTTTCATATCCAAATATTCGACCACTATGATGTATAGTGATTCCACGGTAAGATGAGAACGAAACCCTCCGTTTTCACCTCGCACCGTACCTTCGACACAGCATGCGAATGTCCTTTCCTAGAAATACACTCACGCACGACTATCGAAATTAAGCTTCCGAAAACGATTCCGGAACCCCACATATATCGATCAGCGAGAGAAACGAAATCCAGTCAGCTTTTAAACTATCAAAACACTTAAGCCATCGAGAAATTAAACCAAGCAACGAATATAACACAAGAACAATTCACACCACCCAAAGATCAGCTTTTTAACTAACACTTTTAAATAAAGCAATAAAGCACAAACAAAAAGCACAAAAGCCGCACAACAGAAGTGAAATAAAAACAAACATACGCACAAATTCAAACCAACCTCAACCAATCCACCACAGCACTTTTCCCTCAGCGAAAATGAAAAATGAAAAAATCTCCCGTCCCCCACTATCGCCACAATGATACATTGCGGCAGTGCCGGTGAACAAAGAATCAAAAGAAAAACAAATAAATAAAAGAAAACTTGGTCATTAACTCCCTCCCCTCCCTACTCCTACGCCTCCGCGCCACCCAATGCTAAGCACACGTACACAACTCGGGCAGTAGTACTCTACTTTCATCACAACCCCCACCCTCCACTCATAGCCTGTTTCCGTTGTCAAAAAATTCAGTAAAAAAGGGACTAAAACTCGATGGTTCAAACCAGTAGACATTTTGTCGGAACATACAAAGAGCTCTCATATGTCCCCACAAAAAATCCCATTTTCAATCCTCTTCCCCCACTCTTCACTTATTTGCAACAAGCAAATAAATTGAACCAAGACCTTTCTTTGACCAAAATATACACTCCTTTTCTTT
>JABYPW010000755.1:0-21158 GCA_016880775.1 Phymatotrichopsis omnivora
GAGAGGGAGAGGGTGTAGCAACACGTCCGGCGGTAACTATCCACCTACCAGGTCCCATCTTAATATCACGAGGCAAAGTCACTTCACTGGTGCAGTATATCATCGCTGAGGATTGTTAAATCGACAACTTTATGTTATGACCTCGCATTGTGTACATATGTATAGCCACAGTGTTGAAAAGCCGCACGTTAGTGTGTGTGTCCTGCATGACCATGAAACCCTGTGGGCCAGTTTAGCCGCCATAAAGTCCTGGCTAGCGAAAGGTTACCGAAACCGACGAACCACTGAACCTCAGCCGTCGAAAGCTACTCTGCGTTGCCGCAGTCCTTTGGAAATGCGAACTTTACATTCCAAGGTGAAGGATATTCCTTCGCAAAAATAGCGGAGAAAACCGGAATTTCAAAAATCTACCTGTTCCGATATACAGTATGTGCCCGAGACCAAGACCCCCTTCCTCTTGAAAGTAAAATCCCATACACTGCAAAATGCCCCCGTCCGGAAAAGGTTACTGCTAGGGAGTAGAGATACCTAGCCCACCTAGCTCGGACGCAACGGTGCAGGGAGGTTATAAAGGCTGCGGAGAAGGGCTAGGAATTACTAGCTAAGCCGTTGCATCCAAGCTAGGTGGACTAGGTATCTCTTCAACCTATCACCAACCTTTTTCTCGACCGCCGGGCGTTCACAGTGTATGGGATCTTACTTTTACAAGGATGGCAGCCTTAGTCTCGAGCACATGTATCGGAACAGGCGGTTTTTGGGATTCGGATTTTCGCGGCAATTTTTTTTTGCGATGGAATAACCTTCACCTCAGAGCGTAATCACCGTGCATACCATGTTCAGCTGGTGCGGTGTCTCGGTGCTTTGTTTTCGGTTTCGGTTTGGATTTGCGTTTAGGTTTGGGTTCGGCTTTTGGCTTAAGAATTTTTTTTTTTTTTTTTTTTTTTTTTTTTTTTTTGAGATGGAGGTATCCGGAGTCGTTGCGAAGCGACCGCAAAGCGCTGCTGACTAAGCATCCGGACACCTACATCCATAACTGTACATGTACATACAATGAACATACATGCTTAAACCATCCGTCACCTTCCAAGTGCACGATATCGTCGATGAACTCGTTGCAAATTTGGGGATTAGATGCTTTATCTTTGACGCACGACACAACGTATATACCTCAGTGCGACCCCTCTGCAGCCCGTACAACCCGACAACTCAGAGCACCCGTGGTCGGGAGGGCGCAGTCGACGTGGTCGTATCTGGAGACCTGATAAGCACTGAGGAAGGCTGGAACCTTCAAGCGTTAACGGACTGCATATATTAAAAAACCTAATAATAAAAAAATTATCTGAACGGAACCGAAAGAACCGAGTGACACTCCATGATCCCGCTCCAATAAACAAACGCCACGACGCGCCACAAGACACGGAATCATCAACCTTCCATTCATCTGCCGCAAAATCATAAAATACCAAGAGATTCAAACATAATCATTAGCAGGTGAGTCAGTATGAATGTATCCAGCCGTTATTAGGTTATTTTTGTGCATTTCCACAACACGCTTCAGTCTCCGGGGAAACTGCATCGACCCCTTCAGAATCGGACCCGCCTCTTGCTTGCAGCTTGCGGTGCTGGGGCGTAGGTATGGGATATTGCTATTTCAGTAGATCCTGTCGCTCGACTGGAGAAGGGAGGGGCGGTTACGTGGGGTGGTCGGTGCTATGGATAGTGAGTTAAAATCTTTCTCTCGCAGACGTGACTGCAAACGTACTTTCCAAGAGTGTGGACGCTTCCGCCACTACGCACACATCGTCGTTCGGCTACATGTTGTGGATGGTGTTGGCCGTATCGTTACCGTCGTATAATTGCTAGACAACAAAATAGCCCTTCAACATAGAGCCTAGGACGGCACCGGGAGGTGCGGAACTTGAAGCAAGTGCATCTCTTGCAGAAACTATGCAGTTCGTATGGGCTGAATTCTATATTAAACCCATTCATGATCCATCTTGGGGAACGGGGTTGGCTCGCAGCGCCTAAACCCTTTGTATGGGATTCATGAATCATGTTCAGACAGCAGTGGTGACCTAATTCTGCCTTCATAAAATTTGTCCACTGCCTCGACAACCCCTCAAAGTCCAGCTCCACAGCAATAATCTCCACAACTACGAGCTTTGTAACAGCTAACTCATAGATGGGAGGACTTTGAGTGGCAGCGGTCAGCTCATCTATTTGGCGGATGGTAGGGAGGTAGAGTCGAAGAGATTGAAAGAGAAGTGATGAGCAGTGCTTGCATCAGTAGCCTGATTAGCCAGGTGGAAAGTCGAATTTTCCATTCACCATACAAAATCTTCAAAAATAGCCAAACCCCATTGTTGTGGGGGGACGGCCGGCGCGAACGTATTTGCACGTGTTTGGGTATTATGTATTTACCTAGTGTTGTTGGTTTGTAAGCAGGTATTTTAGGGCAGTATAAATTGCCTCACACCTCGCATCCTCTCCTGGAAGGAACGCGTATGTTGTAAAATAGACTAGCGAATGGTGAGACATGTTGGATATCTTATTACATCTGGGTTTGGATGTTTGAAATGACAATCAATGTGGAACCGGAGCTAGACCGAATGCTTCATGATTAGAAATTTTGCGACTACAGTGAACACCCCCATATAGAGGATTCGAGAATAACACCTGGAGCTCGATGTGGGCAACATCTCGAACATTTCTTTGAAAACTTTCCTATACTGGGGTCGAAGGTCATGGTTTCCCTCGGTTTGAACTCGACAGACAGCCTCCTACTCCACCGGATTTAGCACGAACGATTCTGTTGGTGGCGGCGGAGCTATGCTCGGTGGTCGTGCCCTTGTGAGCGGTTCTACATACAAGCGGAGTGTCCACTGACGCAATCACCATAACTGCGACGTAAGTAGTAGCGGCTTGGCGACGGAGGTTATGTATCCGGAAAAGTTTCTTGGGGACTTGCGAATGGCGGGGAAATTGTAGGTTGTTGATAAATTTCCTGTTGTATTTGGATGTGCATGGTTTGTCGGGTCGGGGGAAACATTGAGAATTGAATTTGTATGAGTTTATTTTCCGGGAGTGGTGAAAAAAAAAAAAAAAAAAAAAAAAAAAAACCTTTTCCACTCGGGTAATGATATCCAGCATCCAATAGATAACTAAAGCGCCAGTAAATTTTTCCAGAGTTCCAATTTAAATATGTCGGTTATATATTCCGTTTTAAACCAGCAAAGCGAGTGAGAATTCATGACGAGCCTTGCATGTACCGAGGTCTGAAGCACTCCCGAGTAATTTTGCATCTGTGGCCCTACGTACTCGTGCATGGCTTGTGATTACTTGCGTTGATGTAAAGCGGAAGATAGGATACGGTTCGGACTCGTGCAAAACTGTTACCAACACTTGTCCAAATAAATGTTTTAGGCGTAAGTTCTCCTGTTAGGGATATTCAAAATTGGACGGGCCGATAAAACTTTGACAAGGTTCGGTGGTCCGAGGGGTTTTTTTTTTTTCTTAGCGCCGAAGTAAGGGAAATCGGGATTAGCGCGAATCTGCCTTGGTTGATTCACTTTTACGAAGTGCTGTTTTACCACAAACCTTTACCCATGTACTTTGCTGACTCATGACCAAATCAGTGTTGAAAATTTTTTTTTCATCTCCCAACCATGACACCGGATATCTTAACTTTTGCTGTCGACAAGATATCCGGATGAAACGTGGTTTCCACAATATTCAATGCCAGGCGCGCTAAATCCGAGCCAGGCCGGCAGTCCTCGAGTTACTCATGGGGCTTCTGCTTCTCACGCTGTCATGGGCAGGAAAATTATACATAAAGCTAATCAGATCAAGGTTTTACGAAAATTGGTAATGGAGAAGAGTGGAGATGGGTATATCAAAGTTTCGGATAATTTTTACATTGAACGTGGCATTGTTATTAGATCCTGGCATCAGTGGAGATGTATATACCAAGTATGTTAAAAAAAAAAAAAAATCGTTATTAGCGGTTCTGCCTGCTCGAAATTAGAGTGTAAGAAATATGAATTTTACAGAATTTAATACACGCTGGATGTATGGCACGCCGCTTACGCCAAAAACTAAACTTCTAAATATTAAGGGTGCGTTCGGCTGTCGCATTGCAACGCCGTTTTGACCCCCAAAACTACGTTTTCGTCGTTTACCCGAAACGGAGGGCTGTTCGGCATGCAAAATAGAAACAGCGTTTTGAGGGTGAAAATGCCATTTGAAAAAAGTAGGTCCGACCTACTTTTTCCCAGCTAAAACGTTGTTTTCTCACAACGTGCTACCGTGGCAGAAAATGGTAGAGGCAGTAAGAGTTGAGTCTAGACACTTTTATTTTTGTGACGAGGCTATGATAGAGGAAAGCCGAACGGTGAATAGTCAAAAGCTTGACAAAACCTTGTTTTGAGGGAGCTCCGTTTTCCTCCGTTAAAAACGGAGAGACTATAAAATAGCGTTTCAAAAATGATGTTTTTGCCGAACGCACCCTAAGCGAACGGATTTTAGTACCTCTGATATTTCAGAGTACTAGTATTGGATCGCATATGTGTGTAACATGTCAACAACGCCTTTTGCTGCGCCAGTGGCAATCGTGGCAATCCTCATGCAAATGTCGAGGTAAGTAAATTGATAAAGGCGTATAGTAAAAATAAGAATAAAAGAAAAAAAAGGCTACGAATGACCGGCGCTACACTTACCTAAGTTGGTATTACCTACTGTAAATATTCGGCATGATCGGAAAAAAATAGGGACGGTGCGGTCGGATGCTCGCGAGGCTGTAGATCCCTGACGGCGTACTGGAGTACATTTTAGTAAGATAAGGACATAACTACATGTATGTACTTATTTACACGTCCTCGCATCATAAGTTTTCACTCGCAGAGCAACCGGGTACTCCACTGCATCGGTGATCGAGAATACCACTCCCCGAGAGATCTCGTTGGGCATGCATTAACGTGTGCAGTGCACAGCATATAACTGTAGAGTACATATCTTGGCCTTGCTGGGCGTCACTCTCTAAGGTCTATGATGTAAAGTTTGAAACACGCCACCCTCTGGCACTGGCGGAATCCCGCTTGAGCCACTGCTCTCTTAGCAAAACGGTTTGCGATTCTCTCCACAACGACGCGATGCCGGTTGCCAATCGTTCCGCCGGACGTGACGTCCACATTTACGATGTGAATGATGCTCGGAAGCCTCATCCTCACAAACGATGTGACGAATGCCAATTTCTACTCAATGGTAGAGATCATCTTTATCTTCGATAGCGAACACTTTCTGCAAGATGAAGGTGGCACCATGGTTCAGAGGAATGGCAACCCACTCCAGCCAGGGAATTACTACATTCTCACGGATGGTAGGTTTCTTCCACGCTTACATCGCTAAGCTGCTGATTCCAATAGGTTCCATCACTGTCAATAATGAGCCTTGGCTAGTGCGTACAATTTCGGTGTCTAGTGTCGCAGCGTTCCGTGATGCTGTTCGTGAGAGAGATCGACGATGCGCTGTAACAAGACAACAAGCAGTCAATGTTCGAGGTGAATGGACGAGATACGAAGCTGCACACGTCTTTCCGCTAGCACATGAAGGACACTAGGCCGCCAACAACTACGGGCGCTGGATAACAATTCAGCCGGCTGCAGGAGGATCTATCAACTCTGTTCAGAATGGTTTGTCACTAAGGACGGATGTTCATGCTCCTTTTGATACGTACGGTTTGTCGATAAACCCTAATGCAGGTTTCCTTGTATTTTATGAAGAGCATAATGACCAGCGTTAATGTTTGTTTTACTAGGATAACTACAAAATTGTCAGTTTCGATGGCGATAGACTTGGCGTGTCGGGACGACATCTCGCTCAAGAGCTTCTTCAGGACCACCGGCGGCCCGTGGATCAGGTTCTTCGTTGGCATTTCAGGGAGGCTGTGTTGGCAAATATGAGGGGAGCTGGAGAGCCCGTCTTCGAGTGTGATTTTCCGCCTGGTTCGGACATGACGGGCGCGATTATGAGCGGTCCGAGGGCTGGAGAAAGGATGGAGTTTGAGCTTTTCAGTCGCTTGGGCGCGCAGTGATTTTTTTTTCTTTCTTTTTCTTTGGCGTTTCGGTGAATAGATGGCGGAGATGGAGTTTCGGTTGTATGGCAACTGAATTTGATTCTATTTTTATTTTTACGAGAGAGAGAATTTAAAAAGAATAAATGGAAAATATAGGGAGCGAAAGAGAGGGTAAGTTTGGGGTGAAGGGGGTGCGGGGGCGGAGCCCCTGCAGAGGGAGCGCCCTGGATTTGGGTGTGCCTGAGGAACAGCGCCAGCTGTTTCTATGATTCCCTATCTCGATCACTGATACGACGGAGTATCTTCACGTTGAAATTTGCGAAAATAACAATACAACGAGCGGAAGAAAGTTATGTATCTAAGCCGCCATAATGCCGATGCCGATCGCATTTTCAAACCGTTACCCAAGCGGTAGGAAAGGACCGGAATAATTATTGCATCATCAGCACCAGCCACTTCTTTATAATAGTAAAAGTCGGCTTGTCGCATATAACCATACTTGTCGCATCATCTGTATGAACTTGATTCGGAAGAGAGGAAACGCAGTCTACCGGTTTCCGATATTTTTTTCTTTTGTCTCTGGCGACTCCTTGGACAGGAATTGGAGAGTATACATGTACATATACATGTGCTTATATAATTAGTAACCGACACTGTTGCTTGGTTTCACTATCATCAATAATAAAAAAGGGAGGTTTCATGATATGTCCTCTGTGAGATCAAGAACACAGCCTCAAGAGAAGTAAGAATCAGTTGCCAAACCGAAGCGATTTTCATCATAGCCACTTTATGAGAACGAATCTATATTTAGTACGGTCGCCATGATCCGAAATCTTCAATTTTTGTTGGGGTACGGATTCCGTTCTGTGATGGTCAGAATTTATACAGAGTCACCGTGTTACCAAGATTTTTTCAATTGCAACAGACAAGCTTATCAACGGTTCCGCAAAAAAAAAATTTGAAAAAAAAAAAAAAAAAAAAAAAAAAAAAAAAGGAAAATTGGCCCCCGCGGCGGCGCTGAATATCAAGCAGTCAACTTTAAAAGTCGCACGTGTGTTTCAGCTCGCACCAAGATACATATGTGAATGTGGCGCAACTTTTGAATTTTTATTGTAACACTGCCGACTTCACTACCAGGTACATGTACTAAGTACATGAATCAAAAAATTGTGCAGCCTCAGCTGGAATGATCATTAAAGTGAATGCAGTGTAACCTAAGATTGCTTCCCATAGTTCTAAGTGGTTAACCGGCATTCCCCGAAGGTATTTGGGCTGAGCTCCACCCCCGTATGGGGATGCATCAACTTGTAAAAAGTATATTATGCACACACACGGAGAATTTCTGCAGCCAATTGGGGCCCTGCAAAAATGCAGATGTGGCTGTAGGAACTCATCTCTAAATTTTGCACAAATTCGCCAACAGCAACGAAGAATCTGTAAGGGGTTCCCACTCTCAAAAAAAGGGAAAAGTCAAGCTTTTCTCACGTTTTAAACGTGGGTAGCGAAGTCGTATGCATAATTCCAACAAAATGCTTGCCACGTCTGTCTTGAACCGCGAAAATCTGGCCGATCTAGTCACGTGTCTTGCTTGACCTATATAGATCGAATTCAGGATATATACAATTTGTATTTGCGTTGATATACAGGGAATATCACCGCTTAGTAAGAACTGGGCCAATACCTTTAAGTTTATATTCAGCGAGAGACGCTTCGGTAACGAGGGCTTATTTTACGGCGCGTTAAGCTGCAGGAAGTTGTACACGTACATGTACATGTGTGTACCTAGCCTCTGAATGTCTGCTTGATTATGATGAGCCGTGAGCAGACCACTCGCGCTAAAAGCCGAGCAACAAGGCAGTTGAAAAGTAAGTTTAAGCTAGTAAATCTGTTATCTTCTAATTTTTTTTGAGACCACAATCAGTTGATTCCTTAGTCTGCGAATGTTTCAGCCGAGATCAAGTCGATTTTTCAACTGGATTTCAATGGAAACGTTGCGCTTACGGATGCAACTATTTATGTTACGTGAGTTTGTGCGGGGTATTTTTAGTTTTTTTTTTTTTTTTTTTCTCTTTCTTTTTCTTATCGTTAAAGTGCGAGATACGGTTTCAAAGGGTACTGCAACGATCTTGTTTTCTTTCCGTTGCATTTGCGGCTGATTATAAGTCGGGTTTCGGATATTTTGATACCTGCGTCGTTCCATTTCGGAACCATAAAGCCGCACCGCCTGTTTTGCACTTTTGGGGTTTGCGGCCCTCACTTTTACAGGAGACCCTGGTGATAGCCCACAAGGTGTGACGAAAAACAAAAGTTACCGTCCGTCACCGGGAAAAAAAAGAAATTTGTTTAAAAAGATAAACTTTCACATTATCACGGTATTTTCGGTGCCAAACCTGGATTTTGTTCTAAACGATATGGAACCATCTGCTGGTCGTGTCGTCTTTTGCCGTCGTCGGATGCCCACTTACTTATTTTCTTATGCGCCGATATTCAGTCATCGCGTACCAGGTATATTTAGCGGCCCATAATAAACTCCACATATTACTCCAGTGCAAAGGCTATCCCCCCCACCGGCCGGCGGGAGATTCGTTGGTTAAGAAGTAATCAGGCAACACCCAAACACCAACTACTCGGATCCGAAATCATTCCATTCGTGTCCGTTCGGGATTTATGCATGATTTAGAAAGAAATATGCCACAATCGTACCCGAGTAAATATTGAGGCCGTGCGACCGTTGGGTGGGGTGCCGCTTCGGGACCCGCGTACCACATTGAAACGGGTACGTGAATGCTGACACCGCCTCACACACGTTCGAATTTTGGTTATCAGTCAATAAGTAAAATGCCGTGCAAGGTGAACCGTTTATATACGAAGATATTTCGCCTTCGTCAAAGTTCTCTACCGCCGATTTCTATAACCAAAAATTTGAGCTACACCTCACATCTGCAACTCGATCGCATCTACAAAATATGGCCGCCACTTCGATTCCCCCCGCTACTTACAAGAACGGTTTTAAACAACCATCCTCCGGCACGCCGTGGATTCAGGAAACCAAACCGGGAGATGAGGAACCATCTTATGTCACTCCCCCGTCTCTTGATCTGTTGACCAGCACGCACCATAATTCCCTTGGACTTAATGTTCTAAGGACTTGGCCGACGCTGGAAAATGGAACCAATAGTCCGCATGGCCTTCCGGAGTGGTTCAAGAAGGAGAAAGAAGTTGATGTGTTGATTTGTGGAGGTGAGTATTCATGCTTAAACTTCGATTGGTCGGTATAAATTTTTTGATTGGTGGCTAATCTGGCGCTTTTTTTTTTTTTTTAAAAAAAATAGCTGGCCCTAGTGGTCTTGAGGTTGCTCTTAGTTTGCTGCGTCAGGGTGTCTCTTTCCGGATAGTTGGTATGGTTACTTATTCCCGAAACAGGTAAGGAACGTCGCTGACATCACGGCACCCGCAGACAAGGCGCCGGCTCCGCTTCTCTCTGGACGTGCGGACGCTCTGCAACCTCGCTATCTCGAGACCCTTCATCACTGGGGTCTTGCCAAAGAAGTTCTCGATGAGGGCCCACTCCTCAACTACACCACGATCTACAAGAACGGTCAAAGAATTCTTTTCAAACAAGCCTGGCAATCAGATTCGCGCTACCGCGGTCTTTCCATTACCACGCAAGGCCAAGTTGAGCGCATTTTCATCCGTGACCTTCTCCGACACAAGAAGGTTGTCGAACGTCTCACTACCGTGAAGCAATTCTCCGTCGATGAGGAGGAAGCCGGGTCGACTCACCCTGTGAAGGCTACTTTGATAAACGAGAAGACTGGTGAAGAAGAGGAAATCAGAGCAAAGTTCCTTGTTGGTGCCGATGGAGCGCGCAGTCAGATCCGCAAGTCTTGCGAAATCCCATTCGAGGGAACTAGCACGGATTTGTATTGGGGTATCATTGATTGTATCTGGGAGACGGATTTTCCGCATGCCTGGACATTTGGGTTCGTATTATCCGGAATTCAGGAATGAACGATTTTGGATGTAATGGATTGCTTATACGATATCGCGCAGGCTTGTTCTTAACTCCGAACATGGAGGCTGTGTTATGGTCCCCCGTGAAGATGGATATACCAGGTGAGTCTTTTGTTCTTTCCTCCCACTCTTGCTTGTAAAGTACTTACAATGTATAGAATCTACACCCAATTGGACACGAGCTTCACCGGTCCCCTTGCCAAAAATCGCCAACTTAACGACCCAACTTTTGCCGAGCTCGGAGGAGGAATCAACGTTCACTCCATTACTCCCGAGGAAGTTCTGGAGCAAACTAACCGGATTTTTGCGCCGTACAAGCTCAAGTTTGCGTCTTCCGTGAGTTGGTTTTCGATCTGGAAAAGTAAGCGGTTCCAATATCCTCCATGGGAGTCAAAAAAAAAAAAAAAAAAAAAAAAAATCATATCTGGAACATCATACTAATATTTCTGCGTGTATAAAGTCAGCGAACGTGTTGCTCGGGAATTTTCCTCTCACCACAACCGTGTTCACCTCGTTGGTGATGCCGCGTACGTTACTCTTTTCAGCAAATATACCCCTAAGGTTCGAAGCTGACTTTCATGGTGTTTTAGTCACATCCACAGTGTGATGGGCGCGTTCGGCCTCAACATTTCCCTCCTCGACGCCGCCAACCTCGGATGGAAGCTCGGTCTCAGCGCGCAAGGCTTTGCCGACCCCGCCACTCTCCTCCCAACATACGCTAGGGAGCGCCGCCGTCACGCAGTCCGCATCATCGAAACCTCCGGCTCGTACCTTAGATTCGTCTGCAATTCGAAACTCGATGTTGTGAAGCTCGACGGTGTGGGCACTGAACCCCGCGATGACGACTTCGACGACCCGGCCCCGGAGTTCGATCCTGGTGCTGGTGAACCTAACCCCGATCTTCAGTTTATGAAGAGGTTTTACTACAAGAATGCCAATTTCCTCTTGGGAATCGACAACCCTTACGGCAACACCGTCATCAATCCTCCGCGACCGCGCGACCGCTCCCTCCAGGCAACCGCAATCAAGAACGGTGTCCGTGCCCCGAACCCGAGAGTCTGCTTCGGATTGAAGAAGTGCGGATATCTCTACGACAAATTCGGAGGCGTTAGCCAATTCAACCTCGTCGTGTTCGGTTCCGATCTTTCCGGGCCGATTCGCCGACGTCTTGCCGTATTCGCGAAGGCTCTTGAAGCTGGCGCGCAGAGCTTCTATAACCGATTCGGAGGTGCTGAAAGGTTCAAGGTTGTCTTGGTCACCAAATGCCTTCCGCTTGATACGGAGCCCAAGCTCTTGAGCAACGAGGACGGACACGATTTGAGCATTTTCCTTGATCCGAAGGTGGCGACGATTGTGTACGATGATCGAGCTCCGGATGAAGATGCCCATCTTCAGTATGAAGTTAACCATACCAAGGGCGCCATCGTTGCTATTCGCCCGGACTTGTGGATGGGGATCAGCACGTGGGCTGATGGAATAGAGGAGTTGGATAAATATTTTGAGGCGTTCTTGATTCCGGTCAAGGCTTTGAAGGCAGCTAAGGCGATTGCCACCGACAGACATGAAGAGGAATACACGAACGGCCACTCTAATGGTCACGCAAACGGTGATTCCAATGGGTATACGAATGGCAAGGAAAACGGAGCGTCGAATGGGATTCATTGAGATCTTGAGATAAATGGGAATCAGTTCTGCGGTGTTTGGGGGGGGGAAAAATAGAGATATTAGCCAGTTAGACAGCGAGTTTCTTTGGTTCATGTAAGCTATGGGGGATATACTGATCGGTCTTCGAAGGAGGCCTTTCTTTTTTTTTTTTTTTTTTCTTTTGTTTTTTTATACTTGGGACTTTTTTTGTTTAAGGGTTTGGGATATATTTTTTTCTTCTCTTTGTATGCAGGCTTATGAATAAGTGACGTTTGTGAGCAATCTTGAATCCAATGGATATTTTTCTTTTTCCATTACAAATCCGCGTTATATAGCGACGTGATGTAACCAGAACTGGCTGAGTGTTCATTATTTATCACTCGGATCAAAAACCAATCACTATGATTCTTGTGATTGCAGTTGCATCTGTAGCTCACATACTACAGGCTCTGTAGCTTGAATGCCAGGCGCATTCAAGAGATAACGTGGATAGGCCACTGGAGATGCACGTTTTTAACGTCGGTTAATGGAAAACATTTACACACCAACGGCTTAGTTTTTAGAAATCTACCAGAAATCTGAAAAGGGGGGAAGTATAAAAAAAACAAAAACAAAAAAAAAAACCTAAATATGGGGTGTTTTCCAGAGTGCAGTAATACGCAGTAAGCATTGCTTGTTCTCACAGGCCCCGGGACGACGATCGGTGGATCGGTATGTTGTTGCTATATATTTTTGCGCAGTGTATATACATGAAGAGCGGGAGTATTTTTATTTTTTGAGCATTGTGTTAAAGCTGCAATTTCTCCGATATCAAAGAGACTACTTCCGATAAGGGGTATGTATTCAAAACTCAAGGCCGCGTGAAGAGATGGTTCTGAATGGAAATCTCGGGGAACGTAAGGGGAATGTTTATGTCCGAATTCGGCTTGCAAACACTCTCCTATTTTTCCCGAAAACCAATTTCCCGGTACTCTTTGCCCTCTGTATTCTGTTGTATTCTACTCTCCGGAATCGTCCCACGTTCGATGTTCACGGCGGGGACCTCCGTACTCTTCGCAATACTCGCCCTCACAGTTACTTACAACTCTGTGCGCATCCGCGTCTGGTCAGTCTAGACCAACCGTGCTAGCAAAGGAGACGGCCACTATCAGCACGTCCGTAGTCCATCCTGCAATTCTCCAGCCGGGAGCGTTGCCGGCGACAGAATTGTCCCAGATCGAGTGATAGGAAGTGAAACGAAACGAAAGTCTGCAGGATTATCCCGACAATTCGCATGAGCGTGGGGATATATCTTTTCAGCGAAGGGGAATGAGAACCGTACACGTTTCTTGGCTAAGGAAGAGAAACGGTGTTATTCCGCCTCGCCAGCGAACAATGTGCCCCGCCGGCAATAAACTAAGCAGGTCGCGGAAATTACTGAAAATACATATGTAAAACATCGTCCTGATTTACTTCAGGGCTGTTAGACTGGACATCTTGCTTTCATTCCATTATATATTCCCGGCTTTTTCAAAGCCCTCATGATCCCGACCAAGAGGCACCAAAGCTCTCCGCGGGTCGAATCCCTTCACCGTCTTATTTATCGGCTTTACAACCTTCTCCAATCTAGGGAAATCAAGGTCTCACCCCCAACAAAAATGAAAAATAAAAATAAAAATAAAGAGTTGCTCCATGCACGCTATTCGACATCATCGGAAGTAACATTCAACTTCTCCAAACCATCCCGTTGCCTTCGTTTGAGTAGAACCGACCACTTCTTACAGCACGCAGCAGAAAAAAAAAGCCTTGTGCGGGGGTCGAACCCGCGACATTGAGGTATGCACTTAAGAAAACCTTCTTAAAAGCCACACGCTCTACCACTGAGCTAACAAGGCATCGGTTGCATCCCTCCTTTGGTTAACTGATATCATTTATCATAATTGAAGAAGACAGTCTGACACAGAATATGGTCTGCAACACTGCACCGGCGTTTGTATAACCAGACAGTCCAGGATTTAAATTAACGTCCGTCAAGCAATCGACTCCGAATGTGGGGCCCGAAAGGACTAACTAGTTGTTTGCGAATAGGAAACCTAATGAGAGAGGCACCGTGAATGGTTGGGCTAAGACATGAGCTAACAGCGGAAACAAATGACATTGAGGGCGAAATTTACATGTAAAGGGTTGGAACGTCAAATAAACCTGTCAACGCCCGGTTAGCGGGAAATGGGTGAATATGAGAGGGGGAGTTGTAACGTTTACACCGGTGATGCTGACTAAGTCATTCTATGACGTTATTTTTCCGCCAAGGCTGGGGTTTCCTTCGACCCGCCAGCGTCGGAACTCGGGATTCGGGATTCGGGACCTTGCATGTGTATGCTCTAGGATCAGGGCTATCCTTAAAAATAAATAAATGAAAAAAAAAAAAAAAAAAAAAATGGTTCGGTTGAATTGCGGGCTTCAAGTGATTTGGCTGAATCGCCTTAGATTCAGGGATTGGTGTCGTTTGACCGAGAAGCGGGAAGCGAGACGATGCCGCGCAACAACAAAAAAAAAATATATTTCCTTCACAACTACATATCACATTATAGAGAGAGAAAATTTACTAGATAAATAAGACTAGGTGAAAAATTCTACTTTGTTAGATTAACGGATTTTCTGAGAATTAAAAGAGTTATTTTGGGGAATGAGCGAAAAATACCGGTTTAAAACAACCCGCCTTTCCCTAGCCGCAACTCTTTGCCTACTTTCGAGAGTGCAAAGACATCTATAAGGACCGATCGGGTAGTCGTCGGTTTTGGTTCTCGGGGGGAATTGAGGATCGGAGGAGGGTGGGATCGCTGAGGACATCTTGGTGACCTTGGTGTAATTCTTTGTCGCTCGTACCACACTACCACTCCCAACCCCGAAATCCAAGATATCAACTGCGAAATGAGATTTGAAAACCGAATACACTATTTGGAGGTAATCGGTGCCTTTCTCGTTGGTCCCCGGTAATTGGTGTTTTTTTTTTTTTTTTTTTTTTTTTTTCGGTCTTTGGCCTCCTTTCTTCTCGCAACCGAGTTAGGTCCTCAACGGTAATAACCCATGCTTTTGAGAGTACATATTTATCCTTTTTGTTAACCTTAACTTCCTCGTACTTTGGCCTAATCTGGTGAATGGCGTGTACGTGGATATCATTTGCAGTTAAGGCGTCCTCGGCAGTATGGGAGAAACGTACAACAATCGCACAAATTGAATCTCTGAAACTCCGCTACATACTAATGAGAGGGCTCGATTGGTCCAAAAAAAAGTAACTCACGCATTCTGTGGGGTGTGTGCTCAAGACTAGCTGGAAAGGTTTGTTGGGTCGGGGCAGGGGCAAGTCGGTGTTGCAATTTGCCTAGGATAAGTTTTCGGACGTAAAGGAATAATCCCAATGGCTTCGAATGCATGGATAATATCTGCCACTGTATACGTCTGCTTGCGAGCTTGAATGAGTAATGTATAGAATGAACTGTTTCGAATTGAAGTGTTGGTTACTTGCATGAAATCGTCAACTCCCTTGCCATAGTAATGCTGAAGAGAGCCAAATAACTCAACATCAAGAGGTTGAAGGAGATGTGTACTGTGAGAAGGTAAACAGTAAAGAATTATGTTATTTTCGAAGCAGTAGTTACAAAAATCGAAGTGAACATGCGAGGTATGGCCATCGATGATAAGTAGTCCCGGTGCATCGTCAACTTTTGGCTTCGTATATGGATCAAAAAGTTCCGTTAACCTTTATACCCAACTTCCTCATCTGTCCAACCCTTTGGAGAGCAAGCGAACATGGATCTTTTTCTCCAACATCCAAACCGATGTGCAAAACAAACATAATGTGCAAACAAACATAATGTGCACTGACTTTGTGCACAATAAATGGCGGGAGTGAATGGCTAGCAGCACATATAGCCTCAATTGCTGTGACCATTTCACGTATCCTATCATGCGTAACTCGTGGATTTTTGCGTCCTTTCCAGCAAATCATCTTCGACCTACTTGAAATCCCTATTAAGAACCCCTTTTTTGGTCTACGTTGAAGATTTGGTAAGGTTGTAGATTATTTTTTCAAATAATCTTGCCGGCTATAAAAATGATCACGGGTCGTTCGAGGACCACTGGCATATGCACGTTGGCGGTCTAAACATGCCACATATTTGGTAGCAAAGTTTGGACGACGGTCGAGGAATCGAGTAAGCCAGTTTTTATCCAATTTTTTTTTGGTTCTCCGTGTGCTTGGGATTGCGTTTGTGCTAGAGGTTACCACGTAGCAGGCTCGCTGTCACGTGATAAATATCCATATCCTGCGATGCCTCCGGCGACCAATACCCCGAAAAATCTAACCGAATAACTACAAAATCGCGCTCTAAAACCTCTTCATGCCCCGGGGGAGGGGGGTGTTTTAAGGCTGTATTTTTCGCCTATTTCCAAAAACAACTCTTTCGATTTCCGGAAATTCGTTAATCTGAGATCGTAGAATTTTTCGCCTGGTCTTATTTGTCTAGTAAGTTTCTCAATTCGATACATAGGTAGTTGTGAAGGAAATATAATTTTTTGTTGTTGCGCAGCATCATCTCGCTTCCCCGTGATGTCTCGCTTCCCCGTGATGTCTCGCTTCCCAGTGCCATACGTTATTTAATTGAGAACTTTGATGCCGATATACCAGAAAAATCGAAAGCCCAGCGATCCAGTAGCCTACGCATATATTTTTTTATTAGCAGGCGCCCCACCATTCAGGTACATACAACTCGAAATCCGCACGTGAAGTACTCTTGTATAGGAAGCCCCTCCATATACCTTCCGATTTCCTATACACGTTGATCGCCATCATTCTTGAAGAGTTCGCGGAGATTTGTTGATAATTTACAAGGGTCCAGAGCCATTAGCGCTTACGCGAGTTGATTGTATTGTCTGTGACCTCGCGATATAGTCGATACATGTACATACATATATACATACATACATAGGAGCCGGCGGTTATATAAGTAAGGATTACTTTAGAGTTAAATTTGTATCCTGCGCAACCGGCAGATTTAAAGCTTCGATTAGTCTTCGAAACCAGGCCGCGCTGTGATGAGTTTGGTCGATTGAAATCATTTTTTTTTCGTTCGCCGTGTTATACATACACATGCAAATTTGAACGGACTTATTGTAACAAAGCAGACGTTCGCTAAATACACTTCACGTGTAAGCCAATCCCATTTCGTCACTAATGATGCATACCCACCCACGCGGGCCACGACAAACTCTAACTCGCTTCTTCTCACTAAAAATAGCCAAGGCTTCGATATTCATTCCATGCGGTGAAGCGCAGGAAGCATGTGAGCTGCCATACCGCGGTTATGGTTCCTCTATGTGTCAGAGAAAAGGCACTTTGATTCGAGGATGACAGATTTGTGATGTGTCGGCTCCGTATCTGCAATTGGGCTGTGTAATACGCAGTGCGCTTTATAAGGTAGACGTGCAGACTGCGCGAAAGCGGGTTTGCATGAACTGAAGAATGACATTTAAATATGTAGTGAAGTTTTGCTCGGTGTTCTGGGGGTGCAAACGTCGGAGGACAAGCTCAAGGCTTCCATCGCGCCTGGATATGTTAGGAAAAATGAGGAGGAATTCGTCTTAAACGAGTAGTTGCGTTCTCGAGGGCTGGGTGGGCTTGCGATAAAAATGGAGCTTCAGGAAAAGCAAAGAGGAGTTCATACACATGCAGAGTACTCCACAAACCCTCTGCATGGACCCTTTGTTCAGCCGCACGTACTACCCATATACGGAAACTGCGGTAAGGTATGGCAACAATTCAAGACATCCAATCGATCACTCACCTTTCAGCCTTGTCCAGTGAACCTCCCAAGCAAAGTTCTCACAATTGCTGGAAGCGTTTTATTCCTTCCCGAAAGACGGTGACAGATTGACAGCGGATACAAATTTGGATTCGCTCACGGAATCTCTTCCAAAGGCACGTCCAATCGAGGAAAGCCACAAGACTGACGCTAGTCTCCATTTTTCCCAAGCGCGCGACCATGTCTCGATTAAGCTTGTCTCACCCTTGCTGGATACCTCCCAACTTCTCCTTACACACATCAGCCCAAGAGGTTGTGTGATATGCGCAGGGAAGTTTTATTTATACTCGCCGAGGGCAAAGAGCTTCAGGCACAGTTAGCTGGAGCTTCTTTTTCAGGAATTTGTTCGGTCGACCAATTGCTGACGGATTGGAGATGCCGTGGAAGAAACGCTGGGCTGCCGTTGACTTTGATTAAAGGCTGATTCAAACACCAAATTTTCAAGCGGGAGCAGGAAAGCCCCCCAACAGCGTGGGCTGGTGGCGCGCTTGGCCTCTTGACTGAACGTGAAGGTTTCGGCTCGTGGCCGTCCGCTCCGTTAGGCCTCCAAAGTAGAGGATGTGCGGGAAGGTACCGAACGCCGACACCTGGTTGGATGCTGTAAACGAAAGGCGCAGAGAGAGCGAAAAAAAAAGAAAAAGAAAAGAAAAGGCATGGACCGATGGCCAAGGTCTGCCGTTGTCTGCTAGCTCGCTGTCTACCAGTGTGTTGTCTAGCTTCTGGATTGTAAGCGTTCCCCCCTCTCGGAACTCTGGTTAGCTTGGATTTGGGACCTCAGCTGCGAATCCCTCGGGGTCATTGTGGGGATTCGGATTTCTTTAAAGCGAGGCGTTTTCTCCAAGCTTTACTACCTTTCCCCCCCGACACCCAAGTCGCCACATCTAAGGATACGCTCTTTTGCACTCTTTCACTCATTTTTCTCTAAACCTTTATCACCCAAATCCGAAGCAAGAACAATACCCTTAATACAACGAATTCATAATGAAGACTTCTATTTTATTCTTCGCTTCAGCGATGCTCGCTGCTGTTTCTGGCGTGGTGGCTCAGAATTGCGGCCCTAAATATAATAATCAAGTTTGTGCACCTGGAAACTGCTGCAGTCAGTACGGATGGTATGTATATCACTGCCTCTTTGAAATCTCGCTGCTTTCCCACGGCCCCCAAGAACCCTACCTGCTTTTTCGCTCAATTTTTTTTTTTTTTTTTTTTTATTTTTTCTTCTCGAAGGGATGCTAACGATTCATTCAGGTGCGATACCACCGATGCCCATTGTGATCCTGCAAACTGCTTGAAGCAATACAGCGGCGCTGGATCTAAATGCAGCGTACGTTACCATCAATCTATCCAATTTTATGAACAACCTTCTCATATTTAATTAGGGTACCACTACCGTCCGTCCTACATCCGCCACCACTACTGGGGGTACTTATGCTAGCACCGTCCCGCACATCGATGTTTGCGGAGCGGGGAGCGGTGGAATCAGTTGTCCGGGTGCTGGGCCCCAAGGTTTTTACTACAGATGCTGCGTAAGTATTACTTTATTCCGCAATCAGAGGGGAGGGGGTCACGCACGGCCAGACATTTCTTCCGGCAGAAATTTACACAAAGCACCCTTAAGCATGATTAATGACTGCTGCTAACTTTCAATCCTCTAGTCTCGTAATGGCCACTGTGGTCCCAAGAACGGAGTAAGTCATTTCTCACACCTTATTTATAACCCAATTCTAACCTCTCCCAGGAACAAAGCCAAGAAGACTACTGCGGAGCCGGCTGCCAGCCTGGATACGGAGACTGTAACCCTAATCGCCAAGTTCCTCCCCCGCCTGCCGCACCGCGTACCACCAGCACTCCCAGCGGAACTTGCGGTCCCATTGTCAATGCCGTCTGCCCGGGTAACACTTGCTGTTCTGGATGTAAGTCTACTACTCCACCGGTTACACGTTAAATGATCAGGAACTGATAATTCATAGCAAACTTCTGCGGAACTGGTCCGGACTACTGCGGTGCGAGTAATTGGTGCCAAATTGGATGGGGTACTTGCCAGAGATAAGTGGAGCTGGTGTTTGGGAAATAATCTAGATTCGAAATGGGAACGAGTTAGGTCTGTAGGTTGGGCTACTTAGATGTATCGACATGTAACTCTAGATGGGGAAATGATTTCATTTGTTTGGCGCGACATGGGGTGGGTGATTCTGGGGGCTTGAGAGCTTTTCGCTGGATTGAATGAGTACTTAATGGTTGTGTGGAATTCCTTTAAACTGGATTTTTTTTTTCTCCCCCTTTTCATACAAAAATAATTCCTGCTACTTCTAATGCACGATGAAGACCGGTACCAAGTATATGGTGACTCCTTCACGCTTCTTCGCGTCTTTTGCACAGTTGCGAAGTCACATGGAAGACGTGTAAATCGAACCAATAATCCCTGTAACGTTTCGACATACAAACCCCTCAGACCAACTCAAACTCTTCCAATATGAACCGCCCACAATTTCCGTCTATGCAGCCACATTTCCGCTCTCAAGCCTAAATTCTCTCTAAAGTACATATACATGTCCCGGTATGATGTACATGTAGCAGCCGACCTTCAAAACCCCTCCTCAGCCGTGGCGCCGCTATAAATAGTCATCATGCTCAATTGCTCGTTAGCCAAATTTTAACCCCCTGGCCCACGAATCAAACCTTCTTCCAAGCGAGGGCTGAGTTGAATGATGAATTGACTTTTGGTGGCGGTATCTGAATCACGATTTATGATTCTTGGCCCTGGTCATTTTCCTTTTTGGCAAGGTACGCAAGTATTTTTGGTGCCTTGGACTCGCCTGGGGTGTCTTCGAAGAGAACGTGGGGAACCAGCGCACGAGCGCATTAGCAGACATTGAAAAAGGATGAGGGTATGCGAACCGCGACGGTTCAATTCGCGAGATTGTTTCAGCTGGAAAATGGCTGTGTCGAGGAGAAGGAAAGGAGTCGGTCCCAAAAAGGGGGCGGTTTGCTAAACTTTATTTGCACATGACTTGGGTAGGGGTCTGTTGTTGCTTTTCCTTGGGGTATTTTGTCGTGAGAAAAAATCGGCAAAGTTGGGAGGTTGCGCGGGAGGCGAGCTACTCAAGACGCCTTTATTGATCGTAACTGCTTGCAGACGACATGGCTAGTTGTTTCGGGAGTTGTTGCTGGCGCTGGCTACGAGGTGGTCAGAGGTTTTTTTGTTTTGAGGCTTTGAGACTTTTCTGGGGAGATTGAGGGGTTCATATAGGCGCATGTAATAGGTCGAGGGAAAATCGTCGGCCGGTATGGTTACACAAGCCAGCTGCAGTGGTATAAAATAATGGGGCCACGGGGAGTACGGGTGCGACGATAATGTACATTTAGAGTATAGTTCATGTATCGGTTTTCTGTGTGGCCCCGGAATTCGGGCGCCGTTTACAGCTACGGAGGACGTGGAACACTTGCCACTAAGTTTTTTTATCTGCATTTGCACATGTACATGTACATGTATGTTCCATGGGAATTCAAGGGGTGACATATGTTGTCATCCCTCTGGCTTGAGAGATGGTTGACCTTTTTTTTTTTTTTTTTTTTTTTTTTTTTACCTG
>JABYPW010000756.1:0-21143 GCA_016880775.1 Phymatotrichopsis omnivora
TTCCTGTTTCTTTTTTCTTTTTTTTTTTTTTTTTTTTTGTTGTTTATTTGTCCGTTCCCGGGATGGAACACAAACAAACATGTGGGCCCAATGGCATCCTTGACCACGTAGATTGCAAGCACAAAAAAAAAAATCGAAGGTCTATTTTCGCTGACTCCATGAGTAAGTCTCGTGATATTTTTAATATGTGGTGCACATGAGTAATGTATAAAAGAAAGAAAAAAAAGCAACTCTAGCTTCTAAGCTTCGTGAATTTTCTCTACGCTTGTTCATGCGTGACACGCATGTTCCGCGGCTTGCAACTCATAGCCTTAAACGCACCAATGGGTTTTTGGAACCGAAAGTTAGTGGTCAAAACTCCATGTATCTTTGTTTTTCGATGTGAGTTTCTAATGTTTAAGGTCGAGTATGACAGGGAACTTTCCGGAACCATGTTCGCTAAGGTAGTTTGCTATCATCTTCTGTATATAATAGATTGCACATGTCTCGTGACCCGCAACATAGCCTTAAATGCATCAATGAGGATTTGGAACATGTTTATTCCCGAAAGTTCGTAGTTAAAACTCCATGTACCCTTGTTTCTCCATGTTGAGTTTCTAATGTTTAAGGATTATGACAGGGAACTTTATGCAACCGTGTTCGCTAAAGGAGCTCGCTATCACCTTCGACATATACATGTATTTTATCACACATGTTCTGCGGTCCGCAACTCATTGCCTTAAATGCATCAATGAGCATCTGGAAAATGTTTGTTACCGAAAGTTGGTGATCAAAACTCCTTACTTTCATTTTCTCGATGCGGATTTCTAATGTTTAAGGAGTTTGACAAGGAAGTTCGCAAAAACGTGTTCGTCAAAGGAGTTTGCTATCATCTCCGGCATACAACTCATAGCCGTAAATTCGTCAATGAGCTTTTGGAATATGTTCGTTACCGAAAGCTGGTGATCAAATCTTTATGTTTCCTTGTTTCTCGATGCGGGTGTCTAGGGTTTAAGGAGTTTGACAAGGAACCTTCTGGAACCGCATTCACCAAAGGCGTTTGTTACCATATTCTGCTTACAGTTCTTAGATGTTTCTCTTGTTCAATATAGGCTTTCATCTCAACTGTCCCTCTCCCGCAAAATTCTATTACCGGGATATTACGTACCTTTACAGCCAATGCTTTGATGCCTACTGCAACCTAAACGCCGACTGCCCACAAACATCCTGTTGTTTCCAGAAATTGTCTTCTTTCAGCCCTGTACAATAGAATATTCATTTTGCGGAGATTCATACATATATAAACCTATACACCGACTGCTCCAATAATGAAGCATGCCACTCAACTTACTTTCAAGCTCCTTTCGGTGTACGTTGAATCGATATGGCTACCACAGTTCCGAAATCTAACCTCTTCAAAATCAAAGACTATCTCCTGCTCAATCCCGCCTTTCACAAAAACTACGGTATGTTAGTCCTAGCTTTCCCCCTCTCCGAGCTGCTAGCAAAGAAACTTCAAGCCTGACTCGTTTTCTGAAATTAAATAAAAAAGTACCCGAAATCCTCAACAAAGATAGAATTAATAACGGCATGATTATCCGTGCTCCTGTGCACCAAGCCTTTGACAACCAGAAATATATACCATCGAAAAAAGAATTTGGGAGAAAATACCCATTAGTATTTTTTAAGGAGAGGCCGGCAATCGTAGTAAGTAAGAATAAAGAACACTTTATCTGCTTGTTAGTCACCTATGCCTTGCTATTATTATTCGGGGGCTTAGTTTCTTCTTGTTGACTATCCCATAGGCCATGCTACACTTTTCACGGTCGTGGGCTGGTGAATAAAACAAATAAGGAGGAGTATGTCTCTGTTTTTGATCACCGAAAAGAGAAGGGGGGCATACAGCAATCGCTGCATCAACCTCTAATTACCAAAAAGTTGTGTATGCCGGAATTTTTACCAGACAAAGGAGTGGTTCATCTGTCGTATCCGTGTTCGGTTCCTTATGGCCTCAAGTTGAGGGAGGAGGGTGAATTGTCAGCGGAGAGTACGGAGAGATTGAGGACATTGTTTAGACAGTACACTATTCAGGTTATGACCTGAGCACCGTTTCATATTCCGGGCTGCTTCGGGAAGCTCGGTGTTGTAGGGAGCACGGGTTCGGAGATTTTTTTGCTTATCTGGGGAAATTAATGAGTATTTAGAAGCGACGGATTTGGTTGGAAACTCTATTTCTTCTCTTGTTTGACTGGTTACTCGTGCTTTTTCTTTTTTTTTTTTTTAAAAAAAAAAAAAAAAAAAAAAAAAAAACATTTGTTTACACTTAACGGAGACCCCTGTACTTCAATGAATAATGGATAATACAATTCGGGGACGTTGCTCGCCCTTCGTAACTTGGTAGAACTTACTCAGACTGTGAAGCCGATAAAAGTAGTTCATAGTGTACCTTTGGCAAAAGCAGGACAACGTGAGCTCGTAAAGACTATTAGCATTGAATTCTTTCAATTTTAACTTGAGTGCTGTTCCATGGGGGGTTGGTGCTGGTCGCAAGATCTGTTTGAAGTAATCGCGCGTTCAGTGGAAGTACCCAGTTTTCGCGTCACCCCTAGAAAATAATCAGGGGGGACCTATTGTCGACTGCGCAGTTGGAAGAAATTGTATTTAAAAAGATACCGAGATATCGGTTTATAAGCACATAAAGCAAACAATTCGTTGCAATCATGTATCAAGATAGAGCAAACCTTTATAATGCCACTCGCTTGGCGCATGTAAAATGCCACACTTGTTAAAATGCCACACTCGACCTAGCCAAAAACATCTAGTCCCAGTCTGATACTATTTCCAAAACAGATATTTTTCCATAATGCCTCTCCACTAAGCCAAAAAGAATATAGTCCAAATCCGATTGTCGCTTAAAACAAACACCAAAAAAAAGAAAAAAATTTCACAAAACTCCAATCAAAGCAACGAGAATACAAGTAGCGAAACACAAAAAGAACAGTAACTCCGTCGCGATATATATAATTCTCCCAACATTACGACTAGACAGTTAAGGTTCCCGACATGTTCGCCTATTGTGTCTAGTAGCTTTAACACACCAATTGCAACGCTGAGGACGCGTTCCGGTGCGTCGCCGCCTGCTGGAAATGGTTGGCGACGTAAACCAACACCCCATTCCATACATGCTTCACGGGGGCGACCTTGAGGACGGCCTGGTGGATTCTTCAACTGCGGTGCATAAAAAGGTATCGCTTCAGTACTCGCAGCAGCGTCTGGATGAACAGCAAGCCGCGAAACATCAACTGGTCGCTCGGTACGCATTGATAGTGAGGGTGTGCGGGGCGTGGTCGCGCAGAGCTTCTCTTAACACATCTTCTAGTGCAATATGGAGATCCACGATGGCGGACATGTTTTGGATTTTTCGTGAGATCGCGACGGTGAGAACGCAACAAGAAATGGTTTGCGTTCAGAAGCAGTCACGATCGCTATTCAATCCCCACGGTCGCTATGGATTTGGACTATATTCTTTTTGGCCTAGGAGAGTGGCATCAAAGACTGTTTTGGAAATAGTATCAGAATATTTTAGTTTGGCTGGGACTATGTTTTTGGCTAGGTCGAGTGTGGCATTTTAAGAAGTGTGGCATTTTACAAAGTTATGAGCCAAGCGAGTGGCATTATAAAGGTTTTCTCATCAAGATAATAGGGGGTATTAAAACTCTCGATTCTGTGCCGTTTCTCGAGAAATGTTACATCAGAATGCTTGTAGAATTCGATTTGGGTTTTCCGACTCTCGAGGTGGAACAGCTGTATTTTTTTTTTTTTTTTTTTTTTTTTTTTCAATTCTCGAGAATTTTCATGTGTACGAAGCTAACTGCTTCAAACTAATCCTCACTATTATAGAACATTAAATTAGTAACTAAATAAACTTCGGAAATTTTTTTATGACTTACGCTAAGCAGTATAGCCAGCGCTGGTGTTTATTCCAAACTTTTTTTTTAGTCCTTAACGTAGAGGAAAAATTTTCCTGCCGAGAATGGCCTCCGAATGTTTTGTCATTACATGTAGGGGGATTCAAACCAAAAAAATTTAGTTGAAATAAAAATTGCTATTTTAGCCGAATTGCTTTGAAAGCACCATAAATATGTAATGAAGAGAAAACCTTTCGGATACCAATACTACGAAAACATACCATCTGAAAATGTTAGTCTCACTAGCAGAACAAGGCAGAAGTCTAGTCCATAACGCAGAACTGCATAACTCCCTTTTGAGATTATGTTATCGCGTTCCAGTCAACACGTTAGATATAAATTCATTGGAGTTGAACAAAAAAAATAATAAAGAGAGATGGAAAAAAATATAAAGTAGGAAATTAACAGGCGTTATGATTTTCGCTTCTCTTGTAACTATATTTATATACATTTTGAAAAATCAATGGTCTCTACTTTACCCATTTTCTCACGATACATACATCGCAAGTGTTGTGGAGCACGCAAAGCACATTTCAAGTTGCTATATGTCGTACATTGTTTTAAGTTTTATTTTTCCATTTTTATTTTGTATTCTGTAAGATTGTAGGGCCATAAACCCTGTCTTGGCATGTACTTAGCAAAGGTATAAATAGATTCCATTGTAATCAGACTCCAGCGCAAATGGCTACCGTTATTAAACTAGGAACGCTTTTTCCTTCCTTTGCTGCGTTGATAGATGCGATAATAGATTGGTCAATATCTGATTTTTTTTTCTCTTTCAATCGACGGCCACAGCTCCATCGGCTTCACTCTCTACGGCGTCTACCCAGACCCTCCCAGCGGAACGAGTTCAAACTAGCAAACTTGATGAAGCTACTAGCCTCTGAAAAGATCGAGCGGAGAAGAACCGCTCAATTAGAATAGGTGACATAGACTTCACCCAACCTGAAATAGACTGGAAGGAGGGTCAGTATGCGCCTCAACACCAGGGGCTATTTTTTAGAGCCTGGGAGATCTACAAGATAATATTGTCCCCCATCGACACACGCGGTCACTTAGCCTGCGCCTTATCTTCATACACCGCCACCCTTCTTGAATACGTCGAGGAATATGGATGGGAACGTGCTAGGAGTTACCACTTTAGCTTCCGCAGACGCCGCACTGCCGCCAATATCTTTGATGCCGACTCTTGGAGAAAAGAAGACTTAGGGCTCTTACATAAATCAACGTGCGGGAAAACAATCGATGCATCCAATTCCACATCCTTCTTCAACTGAATCCGAGTCCCGTATGAGGGTGGCAACTCCTCATATGCCACCCAAAATCCTGTCCACTCCGTCACCCCGCAGAAACGGCCCTTTCAGCAGGGAGCAACACCCGGTGCACAGAACCAACAGCCAACACGCATTATGGCCTGCTGCGACTATAATGATAAAGGATGCTGGCGCCAAGTCTGCCGTTACCCTCAAATCTGTACAAAATGCGGATCTTACCGCCACAAGGCGGCATAGTGCAAAGAGAATTGAAGTCACGGAAACCTCGCCCACCAGGTTCAGCAGGTCTCGGAACCATCCACTCCCTATACAACCCCGCGCCCAAATACCGACATTCGTTATGAGGTGGAAGCTAAAGTGGTAACTCCTAGCACGTTCCCATCCATATTCCTCGACGTATTCAAGAAGGGTGGCGGTGTATGAAGATAAGGCGCAGGCTAAGTGACCGCGTGTGTCGATGGGGGACAATATTATCTTGTAGATCTCCCAAGCTCTAAAAAATAGTCCCTGGTGTTGAGGCACATACTGACCCTCCTTCCAGTCTATTTCAGGTTGGGTGAAGTCTATGTCACCTATTCTAATTGAGCGGTTCTTCTCCGCTCGATCTTTTTCAGAGGCTAGTAGCTTCATCAAGTTTGCTAGTTTGAACTCGTTCCGCTGGGAGGGTCTGGGTAGACGCCGTAGAGAGTGAACCGATGGAGCTGTGGCCGTCGCGGAGAGTCGGTTCATAAGGTGGCATTCCCTAGAAGCGAGTAGATCCTCTAGGTCTGCCCGGGTGAGGGTAACCGACTGAGTGGAGGGTACAGGAGGGACCGGCTGGGCAGGTGGTGGGCTGGGGTGTTATTAGTGTTCAAGGATATGATGCGTGGGAAGGGGATTCAGTCGGAATCTATGTTCTGCTATGAATGCGACGAAAATGATATATTGCGGCAGTCTGGTTGTGTCGATTGCTTGCGGGGAGATTAGTTGTGTCGACTGCTTGCGGGATTAGTTGTGTCGATTGCTTGCGGCGAGATGGGGAGCTTCTTGAGTTGGAAGCCCCCATATTTATGCGTAGATCCTCCGTTGCCACTGGCCGTGATCGAGACCTTTCTGGTGCCGTTTGCCGGGATTGGCAGAAGGCCTCGGCTCCACATACTGTATGGCCGGCGGCGACGACGTCAGCGCGGTTGCAGGTTAATGCGGCGAATCACGTGATGGACTCGGTTGTCGGCGACATGACTACAAGTTGTTTTGAAAGCCGCCCCCGACCGCACCTTACCCCCGCGGTTTAACCATCCCCGCGGTGGCGAGTGTGGCAAAAAATTGCTCCGCGGGGGCGGTTTGAAACCTTTCCGACCGTCCCCGTGTGCAACACTAGATATCTTTCGCAAAGTATACGACACACTGGAGAGTCAACGGTACTAGGCATCCCGGCTTTATATCATAGTGGAGTGTTTTCATAGCATCATAAATGAACGCGTCTTTCGGTCATTTTTTCGGATATCGAGATCCAATTTCGAAAAGCTTCTTTGTATACTCGAGAACGATTCAATCCCCCGAAATAATTCTACATGCTCGCAATAACCAGCAAGGTACCAATTGGCGACGTTTCTGTACCGAATGGGGGGTAGAGAACACGGTAACTCTACGATAGGGGTTTCAATGGCATTGAGAATCGGAGAAGCAGATTGTCGACGGGTAGTTACAGCGGTGTTGAATACACGGGAGCAGTATATCCACTGTCCCACGTCCGAGGAGCGTGGCCTGCACAAGAAACGAGTTGCAGAAGCTACAAACGGGCTATTTGAGGATGTTGGATTTTTAGATGGAATTTTCGTCATTTTGATGTATTCTCCGAATGTGAATTGGCAGGTAACTCTGATTGAGCAGAATTATCCATCTGAATGTTTAACGTAAAATAAATGAAATAAAATAAAAAAATTAAAGAAAAATGAATGTTAGGATCAAGATAGAGAGCGTAATTACCTCCACTTAGTTGCTCCGGCTTTTACCTAGTAAATTGTGACGCTTTGGGCTACTTCCAAGAATCCCCCTGCATTCTCGTGCATTCATGTCAACAATCTTCCAACGGAGCTATCCTCCCCAACAGCCAATCATACTTTTTTCTAAACTAGTTTAAGTCGCTATCCTTTCCAACCAACCAACAGGGATCTGAATACCCCTAACCCAACGTTGATTTCACGTCTTCCCAACATTTGGATGTGATCCCTGTCACGACGTTGACCAACATTAAAGCGCGCCTGCAGTGTATTTGCTCTAAGTTGCACAATTTTTCTCAGAACAAAAGCCCTATTATCAACTATGTTAAACAGAGATTAAACCGTTGAATTTGAAATATAAAGTTTGTACGTTTCGAGGTCAAAAATCGTGTTGAAAATCATTGTGAAAACGCTCAGTTACTCAACCTCTACCCTGCTTACTAGTCAGAGAAAAACGAAAAAACGTCGGGAAGCGCTTTACGGTCAATTTTCCAAGTTTGACCGGGTTAAATAACGAAGCATGCCATCCAACTTACTTTCAAACTCCTTTCGGTGTACCTTGAATCGATATGGTTACCACAGTTCCGAAATCCAACCTCTTCAAAATCAAAGACTATCTCCTGCTCAATATTGTCCTTTACAAAAACTACTGTATGTCCGTCCCAGCTTTCTCCCCCTCCGAGCTGCTAACAAAGAAACCTCAAGCCCAACTCGTTTCTGAAATTAAATAAAAAAAGTACCCGAAATCCTCAACAAAGACAGAATCAAAAACGGCATGATTATCCGTGCTCCTGTGCACCAAGCCTTTGACAACCAGAAACATATACCATCGAAAAAAGAGTTTGGGACAATATGTCCATTGATATTTTTTAAGGAGAGGTCTGTAATCGTAGTAAGTAAAAATAGAGAACAATTTATCTGCTTGTTAGTCACCTATGCCTTTCTATTATTATTCGAGAACTTAATTTCTTCTTGCTGACTATCCTATAGGCCATGCTACACTTTCCATAGTCGTGGGCTGGTGAATAAAACAAACAAGGAGGAGTATGTCTCTGTTTTTGATCACCGAAAAGAGAAGGGGGGCATACAGCAATCGCTGCATCAACCTCTAATTACCAAAAAGTTGTGTATGCCGGAATTTTTACCAGCCAAAGAAGTGGTTCATTTGTCGTATCCGTGTTCGGTTCTTTATGGCCTCAAGTTGAGGGAGGAGGGTGAATTGTCAGCGGAGAGTACGGAGAGATTGAGGACATTGTTTAGACAGTACACTATTCAGGTTATGACCTGATCCGAAAGTATGCACCACTTCATATTCCAGGCTGTTTCGGGAAGCTCGGTGTTGTAGGGAGCACGGGTTTGGGATTTATGAGTATCTAGAAACGATGGTTTGATTGGAGACTGTTTCTTCTCTTGTTCGACTAGCAACTCGTGCTCTCTTTTTTTTAATCATTTGGTTAAGTTAAAGGAGATTTTTGTACTTCAGTAAGTAATGAATGATACAACTCGCGCTAACTTCTAAACTCTCCTCACCGCGTCATTGCACATTACTCGCTTTTCGTACTTTTGTAGAACTCGCTCGGACTCTGAAGCCTATAAAAGTAGTTCATAGTTTACCTTTGGCAAAAGCGGGACAACGCGAGCTCGTAAAGATTATCAGTTTGAGTGCCGTCCCACAGAAATTAGTACTGGCCACAAGATCTGCTTGAATTAATCGCGCGTTTAGTGGAAGTACCGACGGCGCCAGGGGGGGGAACTACTGTCGACTGCGCGGAAGCAATTGCATTTAAGAGATACCGAGATATCGGTTTATAAGCACACAAAGCAAAAAATCCGTTGCAATCATGTATCAAGAATTGAAATATACAGAATGGTTCAGCTGTCCCGCTAGGCTCGGTTGAGCGAAGGCTGTCGGTTTCCATGACATGTGGTCCGGTGCTCGCAGAGCCTCCTGGTGGAACAAAATCGAAACGGATCAGAATATAATCATCGGAGATACATGATTCTGTGCAACTTCGCTCAGGATTACGCGACGATGCCATTAAACGGTTGACCACAGCTGCCTAAAATGTCGCGTAAAGTATAGTGATCGCATATACATGGATTTTCGTAGTTAGTAAAGGACAAACCCACGATTACCGTTGTCGCTTATACTGCCGGTCACGTGATCACGTCGGTTGTCGGCGACACAAGTGCCCAACGTTCAACGCGGGTGACGGCGCTCTCCCGCCAACATGCAGGCATTTCAACCATGAGTTTATCAAATCCAATTCTCAGTATGCCCAAAATCATATTCCTTGGCGTCATTCGATAACATATTAGTTATGAGTTTTTTTATCTATGCTTATCTGCAAAACCCCCTGCATATTAAATTCGCTTGGCCCGCACGCATATCCTCGGGTACATACACGGCAAAATATCTTGGCACATTCATTGCGTGTGCTTGGCAGAGGGAAGATCACAGATAACCTCCTTCAATCGGCGTGGGACCTTCCTGATGAAGGTGTTAGCTCCGATGAAAAATGTGTAAAGTTCCTGGCGCATTTCAGGAACTGCTCCTCATGGCAAAGGGTATTGGATAAAGACCATGGGTCCTGGGATGCCTGGAGAGGCTTCGAGCGGCATCGGTATTTGGCGCAATGCGAACATACAGGAATAAATTCCGCAATTGTATATAGATGGCGCGAAGGCACGATATGAAGTACTTACACACCCTTCGAGATGCGAAGTGAGAACACGGGCTGAGTTTGTACTTTTTCACATTTTTCTATCGTCCGTAGCCGAGTGCTTTTGGAGCGCGGAACCTCTGGTTTACGGGTATCAACTTTCATCATGAGGGTGAGTTGCTCATTTTCATCAGCACTTCTCTTGTTTCTTCCCGTAGTATTTTTTTTCTTTTTCCACGTAAATATCGATTTTTCTTTCTCTTTTCAAGCCCGTCCGGTAGTTTCGGCGCAATCGCTTTGAACACCAAATTGCGTTCGCTGACTGGTTTCCTAGTTCATCACCGGCTTCTCGCTCCTTATTACGATTCCTGGGCTGTTTACACCCTCTAATTCGCTGCCATTAGATCGCCGAGTTCAATCTGACAAGAAAATTGTTTCTTTTACGGACGCGTTCTCAGGAAATTTCACCGTTTCCCGAACATCTCTGGATTGGATTTCATCAAGTACAACCGCAGATGGAACATATGTGTACACAGATCCCGATACCGGTTCGCTATTGCTTCAGAATATTATAACCGGAGAATCTACAACATTTGTCGATGCCGCGACGTTGGGAATCGAGTACTACAGTTACGAAATCCAGCCGTCGCAGGAACATGTTCTTTTTGCGGCCAACTACACGAAACAATATCGGTATTCGTTTTTCGCAGACTACTACATTTACTCCATTGCAACTGGCGAGGTGTCTCCGCTTGTTGCCGACCAAGCAGGAGATATCCAGTATGCCGGCTGGGCCACGACCGGTAACACAATTGCATTTGTACGCGGAAACGATTTATACATTTGGACCGCTGATGGAGAAGTGAAGAGAATAACGACCGATGGCGGTGAAGACGTATTTAATGGCGTCCCGGACTGGGTTTATGAGGAGGAAATTTTTGGAGATACGAAAACACTTTGGTTTTCACCAGACGCGAAATATCTCGCATTTTTGAGGTTCAATGAAACAGGTGTACCAACTTATACAATTCCATATTACATGGCTGGCGAGACCAAGGCTCCACCATATCCCAGAGAATTGGATTTAAGGTATCCGAAAGTCGGTGAGGTCAACCCAACTGTAACGTTCCATTTGCTAGATCTTACCGGAGATTTATCGTCTCCTAGCGTGGAGCGCGTTAGTTTTGATTCCTTTGCCCCCGAGGACCTCATTATCTCGGAAGTGGCATGGGTCACAGATACGCACTCGGACGTTATTTTCCGAACCATGAACCGTGTACAGGATCTCGAAAAGATAGTTCTTGTTACCATTCCGTCCTCTTCCTCGAATTCTACATCTAAGATCCTTCGTTCTCGCGATGGAACAGATGGGTGGATCGACAATCAACTTGCTATTCAATTTATTCCTAATTCCTCGCCTCCATCTTATTTGGACTTATCAGACCATTCCGGATGGAACCACATCTACCGGTATACGCTCACTCCCGAAGAAGAGCCACTGGCGCTGACGGAAGGCGAATGGGAGGTTACGAGTATTGTTAAAGTTGATACTGAGAGGGGGAAGGTTTATTATCTATCCACCGAGAGGGACTCCACGGAAAGGCATCTATTTGTAGTGGATTTAGATGGCAGGAATAAAAGGCCGCTTGTGGACGCTACGAAGGAGGGGGTCTGGGGAGCTAGTTTTTCAGCAGATGGAGGATATTACGTCCTGAATGTGGGTGTTCCTAAATCCGACTCCGAGCCTCTAGATCAAGTTTAAAGAAGAGAATGGGGCCACTTCACATCATATAAGTTTGAAACCATACGCAATACGTGCCGGAATATTGTTTCTACATATCTAGCGAAATCAGCAGAGGAATTATTAATGGTCAGAAGCTAACAGTGGAATACAGTACAACGGTCCCGGTATTCCATATCAAGGCCTTTATTCCGTCAACGATACCGCCATCCCTATCCAAATTCTTAACAACAACTCCGATCTTGCAGCCACGCTTTCGGAATATACCCTTCCCGAACTAAGCTGGACGACCTTAGAGCATCCGGACGGCTTTTCCTTGAACCTCATGGAACGCCTTCCGGCAAACTTCGACCCAAACAAAAAGTACCCCATCCTTTTTGACATCTATGGTGGGCCGGGCTCTCAAGAAACCACGAAGACCTACAAGAGTGTCGACTGGTTAACGTACATTTCTTCCGATCCTGAACTATCATATATCATTCTCACGGTTGACAACCGAGGAACTGGTTTTAAAGGCCGCGATTTTAGAAAATTGGTGGCCAAGCAATTGGGAAAATTGGAAGCCGAGGATCAAATATGGGCAGCTCAGGAGTATATCCGTACCAGGTCATATGCAGATGGGGACAAGGTTGCCATTTGGGGATGGAGTTTTGGCGGGTATCTGACGGCGAAGGTGGTTGAGAAGGATAGCGGAGTTTTCACGTTGGGGTTGTGTACGGCGCCGGTGAGCGATTGGAGGTTTTATGATTCGATGTATACCGAAAGGTATATGAAGGTAATGCAATTTTCCTCAATTCTCCAAATTCCTCAGCGTCTTCTCCAAACCCATTATTCGAAATCAAGCTGAATCGTTCCAGGATCTCACCTTCAACGCTGAAGGTTACGCCGAATCAGCGGTATCGAAATCCGATGGATTTAAGAATATTATCGGAGGATTTCTGGTCCAACATGGCACCGGTGACGACAACGTCCATTTTCAGAATACCGCGGCACTGGTGGACATGTTGACGTTGGAGGGGGTGTCACCGTTGAAGTTGCAGACGCAGTTTTTTACGGATTCCGATCACTCGATGGGATTCCATAATGCGAGAGCGTTTTTATATAGACAGTTAACGGAACGGCTGTTTGAGGAAAAAGAGAGGAATGGGGTAAGAGGTGGGCAACACCAGTGGGTGAAGAGAAAGGAGGGCGGTGTTGAAGTGGAGAAAAGGGAGAGGAAGGACAGTTTTTGATAACCGAAACGAATCCTGAGGTGGTTGCGGAGAAGTTTTGTGAATAATGGAATTCGAGTAGACACATATTTGTGCACCAAAAAGATCGAAATGGTTTTTGAGCTTGGTGAAGTCTATTATTTAGTAGCTGCGATGCATCCATGCGTTTTGAAGGGAGGAAGTAGCCGAAAACCAATAGGGTGAGTGAGACATCATGACAACTAAACTATCGCAGTTTGAGTAAATACGCATAACCTCAGATTAGAAACCGCTATATATCTCCTCAAGATATAGCGTAAATTTGACGCGGATTCAGATACGCATACGTATTACCGTATTTATCCGAATTTTCTTGTTGCTTAGGGTCTGGCCGATGTATTAAATGTAAGAACTACAAGAAAAACAAAGATTCGAATGCAACGTAATTAATTCGATAGTAAAAGGCATTTATTTCTAGACTTTTGGGATGAACTATACATTTCAGATAAAGTCGGTTACACAGAGACGATGTATCGACGCTGCGGTTTACCACCGTGCGGGGAAGGTTAACTAAAGCCATGTGTTCGTAGGAATTTAATATATGTTGATCAAGATGAAGGACATACATCAAAAAGTCCTACCAGCGATCACCATGCAGCAACTCCAAATATCATTGTTACACCTCGCCGCTTTCCTGTTTATTTGCATCCGCGCCGTCAACTGCACAACATCCTATTACGGTCGCATAAACGTTCCCAGAGATTCGGCCGAATAAACGTTCCCAGAGATTCGGCCGAGAACATGAGTCTACTTCAAGTTCCCCATTTCCGAACCTTCTTCTACGTTGGTGGCTCCTACACCCCAAACTCCGCCGGGGGGCACCTAATGCACCACCAGATATACGTGGAAAGGCTCACTCCTCCAGAAATCACAAAACCTTATCCACTTCTCTTCATCCATGGCAGGGCGATGACAGGTACAAACTTCATCAACACCCCCGACGGTCGTCCCGGCTGGGCACAATATTTCCTATCCAGAGGCTACGAGGTCTACATCATCGACCAACCTGCACGCGGTCGCTCGGCTTGGATTCCGACCGAGGGTAACATGAGGATGTACTCCGCGGAGTATATGGAAGCTCATTTCACGGCGATCAAAGAACTGGGGACGTGGCCGCAAGCGAAGCTGCATTCGCAGTGGCCTGGGACGACGGGAAGAATGGGAGATGAGGTGTTCGATGCGTTCTTTGCGGGGACGGTACAGTTTCTGAGCAACGATACGGCAGTACAATATGAAATGCGGGATGGGGTAGTGAAGTTGCTGGAAAAAGAGGGGCCCATGGTACTGGTAACGCATTCCCAAGGTGGAGCCTATGGATGGCCGATAGCAGACTCTGCTCCGCATCTCGTGAAGGGCATATTAGCAGTAGAGCCCAGTGGTCCTCAATTTGAGGATGCGGTGTTTGGGAATGCGAGTGCGAGGGCTTGGGGGCTGACGGATATCCCGATAACGTATGACCCGCCGGTTAAAGATCCGAGAGAGATTGAGAAGGTTAGAGTTAAGAGTATGGAGGTTGGACAGGCGGATTGCGTTCTGCAAAAGGAACCGGCGAGGGTGTGGGCAAGGGTCAGGGATGTTCCGGTCGCGGTTTTAACCGCGGAGGCGTCCTATCATGCGGTTTACGATCACTGTGTTGTGGAGTTTTTGAAACAGGTGGGGGTGAGAAGCGTTGATGCTATAAGGTTGGAGGAGTTGGGGGTGAGGGGGAACGGACACATGATGATGTTGGAGAAGAACAATACGGAGATTGCAGAGGTTATGCGGAAGTGGCTGGAAAAGATCATGGGGTAATAGAGATATTTCTTATTTGTGGGAACCAATCTTTTAGGTCGGTTAACGCTTTCGTAATCTCCTCGCTATGTCACTAATCAGTTTTTTTTTTTTTTTTTTTTTAATACTCACCCAAGGCTTGTTGAAGAAGACAGTTTGGCAAAAATCGAGTGATATTATGTGATCGTGAGGACATTCGCTCCTGCTCGGGTAAATTTCATGCAATGAAATAACGCCGCCTCATGATTACAACTCGTCGTATCTTGAGAATTTTCCGATGAAAACCGGGAGTCCGGATTTTGTGTGCACATTACTAGCATAGTACATATGCCGTGCAGTTAATTTTTGAATCCGACGGCCAAGCGCTCGCGAATACAATGTTTGAAAAGGACGAAAATAAATGAGTAATTTTATACATGTTCAGAACATTTCACACGATCTCAGATACCACTGCCGCGATCAGTGAAGTATCATTGTAGAGTACATGTAGAGTACATGTACTCTACATGTATCTGCATGCATGTTCACGTGCCCCCATGCATCTCTATGACTCCAACTATGCATCCTCTCCTGCCACGCTATTATTTCTACCAATAAGTACTCTACATTCAAGGTGCGTACACTACCCGAAACATTTGAGAAAGTGCTTACATATGTAGCATAATACAAAGTATGTGCTTACATATATGCACTAAGTTCTACTAGTACATCTGGTTTCCGAATTGAAATCTAGTCTATGCAATGACGGTTCAAGGTATCAAGGTTTGTATTCATGTTGACCAAATTAAGAAATATATAGCTATCTTCACATAAATAACGTAGAAACTATTAGACGCGTTCCACCCAAGACATCTTACATCCATTTAAGAATACCTCAATACGTAGAACCGTTCCGAACCGCCATAGTACCCGACAACAGCAAATCCATACCATGACTCAATATCCCATGCAACTATCCACGAGCGGTTTGGTGTAACGTTAATCTTTAATGTCTCTTTTACTATTATCACATCGTAGAGTACATATGTACATGTACACACATTCTATTTGCCGTAGCATCTCACTGTCGCACGTAAATTATGTTGAAGCAAGCTTATCACGGCACATTCCACGTCCACTAGTCATGAATATAATGTCAAAAGAAAATTTGAATACACTATTAGTGATTGCACAGGCAAGTCTAACCATGTATTGGCTTTCGCAAACGAGGCACGTCAAAACTTCTATCTGCATTCTGACTCACTTTTTTTTTTTTTTTTTTTTTTTTTTTGGAAAACTGTTGAATCTCACCCCCGCGAGTTCGTGCTCCGCTCCCACGAAGTTCACATCTTACTGCAGTTGGAACCTGGGATCGTCTGTCCTGATCTCTCTGGTTGGTTATGAATCCGATATCGAGAAATGATCGTGATATAACCTGGTGTTCTGTAGCTGCATGGTAGGCGCCGGCGCACAGCTTGCACAAATTTTCTTGACAAGCGCTATGAGAATAATACTGAAGTGGACTGAGAAGTTGCATATGTCCATGTAAATGTAAGTTCCGCTTTCTTTTGCCCATAGATTATTGACTCGTTTGGCGGCGTGTTCCGGAACAATTCAATAAACAGTATAGCAAAAGGTGAATTAGTACGTCCTTGTACATGTACAAATGCCATGGCATAAAAAAGCTGTCAAGCGGGGGCCGAAGATTACTGTGACATTTCGACCAATTGTTCAATCGCGCGTGAACAACGTATGTCGCGTATCACATCATTCCATAATTGCGCATTTATGTAACTATTCTTGTGCTAACCTTTCTATGACTACATACCGTCAATTGGGAGTCGCGAGGCATATTCCTGCTATGCATTCAGTGCGAACAGCCTAGTAAGAAAACGGTGAGCAATTTACCGAAATCTAAAACGGCATGTACTTGGGGGGTTTCGGAAGTCCCAAGTACATGTATATGTACATACATGCACAAGTCTACGCGAGTTGGTACCGGAACATTCTCAGAATCCCTCACGGTAGAAATACAGTCAAATAACAAATTTTGAGCTGGGAGCTTTGAGGAGCATCTTGCTGAGCTCGTTTACCCTGAAAGGTTTTATAATACTCGACTCATTTGTTGCGAAAAGATCTTGGAAAGAGTCGGCAGATGATGTCCTGTACTAACCTATGACTTGCACATACGAGTAGCGCTTGAGGCTCAACTCAAAATCACCTAAATGTCATGTTGACAGCTGTTTTGCCGCGCGCTGGATTATTTCCGAGGTTTAACAACCGAGCAAAACAAACAGGGATGATAGCAATGCAATTATGTAGCTAGCCTGGAAGGAAAAAGCAATTCTCTTCGTCTTAGCCACCCTCCCGCTACAATTCTCTGGATTATTTACCCCACTCCAAGTGATGTTGTGTAACGAATCCCACCAGGGGGCCGTGAACGCTGATGTTGGGTTTTGGATATAAAGTTCTGGCAACACCTACCGACGTTACTCGATATTACCAGGAGCCTCCTCTTTCCGGATACTTCCATCTTCACTATTCGAATTACCTTATCCATAACTTTGAAATCGAACCTGCACGATGAACACCGGAGAAACCGCGACAGCTAAGAAGGCTCAGCCTGATAATGCCTCCATGGCTAGTAAAACCGATAAGAAAAAAGGAAAAGGTTCTAAAGAATTCAAAAGCTTTGTACCCAACAACAAACTCGCCGATGCCGCTGCGGCTGCATCACAAACACAGGGAGTTTCCAAGTCTATTCTTGCCACGAAAGGTTTCGAAGAGGCTGTGGAGAACTGCAAAAAAAAGGTTGCGAGAATTGCGAAGGAATGCAGGTTGGCGAATAGGAAATATAGGGATATTCATTTTGATTTGAAAGATGAAAGATTTTGTTTGGACGGCTTGACTATGTATCAAAAGAGTGACTTATCTCCAAAGGGAGTTGCCAGAATTGAGGTTAGGATCCATTTCGATTTTCCGGTTGGTAATGCAATGCTAAAGTATTGTCGACAGGACATCTTTGACCACCCGTCGTTTTATAAGAATGGCATTTCCGCTGGTAAAGTTCAATCAGATTTTCGACTGCACATAGATCTGCTAATATTTGTACTTTTCTTAAGGCGATATCCGTCAAGGACAGGTAAGTATCCCAACATGAAGCATAAGACCGTATCCGTTTTTGGTTTAAATACTTACGGATATTTCATGGCTGTTAGAATGGAGACTGTTGGTTCCTTGCTGCAATTGCAACTATTACAAATCTTCCCGGTCTTCTCGAGAAGATTTGCGTTGCTCGTGACGAAGGCAAGTCTATAATTAAGAAAAATACCCACGCCGTTCCGGCGCTGAATTAGATGCATCATTTTTTTTTTCCCTACGTAACGAACTAATACCATGTTTTTGTGTAGCTGTTGGAGTTTACGGTTTCATATTTTTCCGGGGTATGGATACCATCTCTCTCCTGATTTGATAAACTGTTAACTTTGGAATTATCGATATAGACGGGGAATGGATTTCGACCATTGTTGACGACCAACTGTACCTTGCAACTCCGAAATTGCACCTGGCAGATGAAGGAACTCAAATCCTATTTGACGATAAGGAGGAGGAGTATCATAAAATTTTCGGGAAAGGTTCCTCGGCGCTTTACTTTTCGAAGTGCGAGGATCTAAATGAAACATGGTTGCCTCTATTGGAGAAGGCTTATGCAAAGGCTCACGGAGACTACGGTTCGATCGAGGGAGGATATACAGGGTACGTTTATTAACTAATTGTTTTTGTGACATAGACTAATTTTGCGCAGAGAGGGAGTCGAAGATTTGACAGGAGGTGTAACAAGCGAAGTTTATAGCAGTGATATCTTGGATAAAGATCGCTTTTGGACCGAAGAGTTAAGTTTAGTGAACAAAGATTTTCTTTTTGCCGCTTCGTTCAATACCGGGGATACCGGTAAGTCGGGTATCGTCGATTACCACGCGTACTCAGTTTTGAAAGCAGTGGAAGTCAAAGGTGAGAGGTTGGTGTTAGTCAGGTATGTAAAGTCTTTTGTTGGGCCGTAGTAGGCTTTTCGCGCTGACTTTTATTCAGGAATCCATGGGGGAGGACAGAATGGACCGGTGCCTGGAGTGATGGATCGAAAGAATGGACTCCGGAATGGATGATGCTGTTAGAACATCGCTTCGGGGACGATGGTGCTTTCTGGATGTCATGTTGGTGCTCTTATCTTCTTTGATTCTATTCGGAAGCGCTAAAATTGGATCTTAGACCGTGATTTCCTCAGCAAATTCGTGGTGCTCGACCGTACTCGTCTCTTTGATCCTACCTGGACTGTCACCAACCGCTGGCTAAAAGTCCTCGTGCTTCCAATTGCAGCCTATTGTCCAACCCGATTTGAAATCAATGTCACAAAGAAAACGCCTGTCGTAATTGTCCTTTCTCAACTGGACGCTCGCTACTTCCGGGGCTTGGAAGGGAACTTCATCTTCTCATTGCACTTTCGTGTGGAGAAAGATGGCGAAACCGAATACGTCACTCGCTCTCGCTCAAACGTTTACATGCGTCGGGGTGTCCACGCAGAATTGGAATTGGAGCCCGGAAAATATGCAGTGCTGTTTAGAATCACGGCGGAAAAGGTTCACGACCATAAGATCGATCGAGATGAAATGTTGTCGGCAAACAGAAAGAAATTTATGCAGATCGGTATGAGCTACGACCTGGCGCACGCAAAGGCTCAGCTCGAGCAAGAAGAGAACGGAGATGGGAAGGAAGGAAAGAAGTCCAAGGCATCTAAGAGGGCGGAAGTGATAACCGGGCATGCTAGCCTTGGTAAGGCTGGATCAAAGCCTGCCGGTTCCAAGTCCTCAACCAAGAAACGGGCCGCCAAAAAAAATCAGAAAAAGAAAGGTGAAGTAAAGGAGGATGATGAAAAAAAGGACGAAGAAAAACAAGATGAAGGGAAACAAAGTGTAGAAAATGAAGACGAAAAAGAAGAGGGAGTAGAAAAGGACGGGGAGGAGGGTAAGGAGGATGAAAAGGAGGAAGATAACGATAATGGTAGCGAAAAGGGCGATGAGGAGGGAAGCAAGAAGGGTGGCGAGAAGGGCAGTGAGAAGGGCAGTGAGAAGGGTAGCGATAAGAGTAGCGAGAAGGGCAGTGGGAACAGCTCTTCATCCAGCGACTCCTCCGACTCCTCCGACTCCTCCGACTCCGATTCCGATTCCGACTCTGAAGAGGAAAAAGACCCTGCTGTTGTTTGCGTGGGACTTAGAGTTTACTCTCAAGACAAGAACCTTACGGTCGATATAAGACATCCTCGCGAGGACGATGATAACGATGCATTGGATATAGATGATTCTGCGGAAGATGTAGTGCACAGGGAAGATGGGTGGGAGGATGTCGAGGAAGATGAAGGAGAAGGAGAAACGGAGAAGGAATAGGATGGTATTGAATCGCTGGATCGGGGGTCATAACTTCGAGCTTCTGATATGTGAAAGATTTATATATAGCCCTTTGGACGAGATGTCATAATCTAAGATAATATATGGAAATTTCTCCTTCTCATCAGTCATTGTTCTGTATTAAATCAAGGTTACTATACCTTTCGTAAAACTAATTCGGGGCTCAACTGAGCACATAGGTGCGACTTTATCTAGAGCGAAGGCGGGGGTTGGCGGATTTGTCGAGTGGTGCATGCGCATGTACATTGTGAAGCTTGATTTTCTCTCGGCGCCATTGGTAAATGATCTACCGCAATAGTTCGAAAACTATCGAAATTGTTAGTGTCAAGCTGTCTTTATTGAAATTTATGCCCTATATCAAAAGATTTACTGTTATATGTACTTTTGTACGTACATATTTTGGAAGCTTAATATTTCACTTTCAGCTCGGCTCTCCCCTCCGAGCTTCATGAATGAGCTGCAAAAGAGATTTCAATATACAGAATGTATAATGTATGTACCTATAGTATTTATCTGGAGTTGTACCATAAAAAAGGATTCCCAAAAGCGCCTGTCTCAAACCCCCATGTTTTCTCTTCGACCTCCACCAACGAACCCTACGTTCCCCTCAATTTCTCACATTTTTATGCTACATCCCCGGGTACACGAAAAACTGGCAATACGATATGGAGAAGCTAATATTCATATTATTCACACTTTTAACTTTCAATCAATATGCTGCAGATGCAATACGAGCACCGTATTTCTTTCAGCACTTGCAACAGAAGGCGTTAAATGGCACCACCGTTAGGACCGAGAAGATTGTTGCAGGTGCGCGGCGAATTTATCATGAAACTGTGACGGTATGTCCACTAAATATCCGACATGTTATGGGGTTTATGGAAACTTGAAAATTAATTTTGTGCTTCCCCTTACAACGACGTATAGCTTCCACTCGATCACTCCGGAGATCCCGATTTAACCTTCCAGAATCATTATTGGGTTCTTGAAGAATTTTATAAGCCGGGAGGGCCTGTATTCTGTATTTCATACCTAAAATCCGCTTTTTTTTTTTTTTTTTTTTTTTTTTTTTTTTTTT
>JABYPW010000757.1:0-21140 GCA_016880775.1 Phymatotrichopsis omnivora
TTCCAAGAAACCCCAAAACCCCCCCCCCCCCTTAATTCCCCCCCTTAAGAGGCAAGGGACGAAGCCGCGACCATGAAAATGATGCTCACCTTGTTCGAGTCATCAGGCATCTCTTCTGTGATACGAGATGAACCTGAAATGGGAGATGTAGTCTTGATACACACCGCCCTATTGACAGGTGACTTGTACATTAGATACAGAGACCTATAGTTCTACATGCAAATACTGCTATTCCTCCTCCCCTCTATGACCAAGATTCAGGAGGCTGTTACAGCTATTGCTGCTGGCTAATGGTCCCTCGAAGCCCACTTTGATGAACTTGAAGCCATCACCACCTGCAATACCCCTGCCACGCCCTTGGCTAAAGCAGTCCCCACTGAGATCAACCTTGCACTCTCTTATTCTATCAAGAAATTACAGTTGGAAACATCTCAAACTATGAAAGTGGTGAAGGAAATATCTTCTACCCTCTCCACTTCCCCCACTCCTGCTGTGCCACCTGTGGTACCTACTGCTACCACTAATAACACCTGGGCTCATGTGGTGAAGAAAAACAAAGTCATAGTTATGGCTACACTGACTCCAACTGCTACTACCCTGCCTACCACGAAGTACCCTACTAAGCGAGAATGGGAAATCATTGTTAATCTCAAGGGAGAAGTCCCTAAGTTCAACCCCATCACTGTCCAGGAAGCTGTTAACTCTGCCTTGGTAGAGAAGAAAGCCCCATCTGCCTGCTGAGTCTACTCTATCTGAAAGGCTAGAGCTAGCAACGTCTTCCTCTCCATCATAGAGAATACCACTGCCCAACAAGTCCTAGCATACAAGCCTACCATGGAGGAAGCATTGCGCAAGTTCTTCCCCACCACCACCAGACTTCACCGGAACTTCTTGCACAAGAAGTACATTATGTACAATATACTAACCCCCATCCTCAACACCTCGGAAGTCGAACACATGTCAATTATCTGAAAGGAGATTGAGACATTCAACCAAGGTGTTGTACTTGCCCAAACCCCTCGCTGGCTTGCTCTAAAGGACAATCTTGTCGGCAAACCGGCTTCCTTGATTGTCATCACAGTGGTGGTGAACAACAACCATTACGGCATCTCTTAAGGCCTAACCATCCTGAACAAGAATCGCTGGACTGACCCGTACATTGCCTTCTTGAAGGTAACTCAATGCTCTTGCTCCTGCCGCTTCGGACATCACCAACTCAAGTACACCTTCTCCCTATACTGCTGCCTTTGTGCCAGACCATATACCATTTTAGAACACTTCTATAGCAACACCGAATGCAAATCTCGCAGACGACAATGTAACTATACGGTACTTAAATATGCCAACTGCGATGCCGCCTACCCTGCCAATGATCCCCTCTGCCCTATGTATTTGCAAGCCTTGGCTAATAATAACAAGCGAGTAGAGAATCTGCATACCATGATGTAAGAGGGAATGGAGACTTAGGGCCCCTTAGTATTTCATCTTCTTTCTGCTTTTGTTGTTCCCTTTGTGTAAGCATTCTGTAAATTTATCTTGTGTTTTCTCCCTTATCCTTTTCGCTTTCCCTTTTCTTTGGTTAGTGGTCATTACTTGTACCTCGATCCATTCCAGTTGTTGTAAGGTTCGCCTCACCGGAGATGGGGAAGAGGTTGCCTAGGCTTTTCTTTTTCCTTTTTGCTTAAAGTTTTTCTGCTGTTTTGATGTACTGGGTGGTTACATTTATGCCGGTCACATTACTTTTTGGAGTTTTACTTTCCCCCATTGCTCTTTCCTTTCTGTCCTATCTCTTCTTTAGTTTATCACATGTAAGTGAGGAGGATTTGGGAATAAACCTGTGTATTTTATCTGAACTGTACACTATGCTACTGACCTTAAGTTGATTATCTTCTACCTCTGTCATAGCTTTACATAGCTACATGTAGAGGTTCTTTGATACGACCCCTAGCGGGGTCGTAAAGATACAATAAAAATGAATTTCCACCCCCCTGGATGATCCTTTATCTCAGGCTCCTCCAGAATCTCAATCCCCCCCTACCTTGGGGTGAAGGTCCTCCTTTTCAAAGCCCACACATTAGGCTATACTCTCTTTTCTTAAGTCTTTACACCTTTCTGACCATGCACAATGAAGCTAAGTGAGACATCTCTCTCACGATGATACCTGAGATACATCGTCATCCCCACTCAACGATTGCCTGAGGCCTGACCATGTAAGTGAGCAGGTAAGTAGGCACCCACATTTGGCCCCGCTTTAAGCAACATTGCAGTATAGGATTGTACTGCTGTACTATGTCACTTAAGCGAGCTGATCACCAACATCGCGACACTCTCAGAGTTCCTAGGAGAGGTGTTCAGGCCTTCTAGAGTGTTATACCCTATGAACAGAGGCTGCAGAGACATCCAACCCCTCTTTCTCGCAGTCGTATCGGGCTGCCTTTTCTTTTCTTTTTGATAAGCGACCGGACGATTCAAATGGTAGTTCTGAGGAGGGTAATCAGCGATTTAACCTTCCAGATTTCAGGTAATAGTGTTCAGCTACTCATGTCTATCAAGCCTGTTATTGTCTCTATCAGTCAGGTTTATGGTTCGAGGGAAGCAGAGGATTTCTTTTGTTCAAAGGGTTATGCGAAAGGTAGGAGCAGTGGATTTCCTCTGTTTTTAGCCATGTCGCTCATTTTATTTCCTCTTTTTATAGCTAGACCATTCGATTAACTTCATAGAAAAGTCACCCCACTATAGGGAGAGTGTATTTACATAGGGAATAGAGTATCAATGCTCCTTTGTCTTTCCTTCCTTTCTTCTCTAGCTTCGAAACTAGCTTTGAGTCTTAAGAATATATTTCGCCCTATCTTTGTGACTTTACTTCGTCACATTCAATCTGTTGGTAGATGTAGGAAAGTACTTGTTTAGTTGAGAAGAATAAGTTGAGATATCTAAGTTTACTCAGTAATACTTATAGCTTCATACCTACTTATATTTTACTAAGCTATATATACCTCTTGAGATATGCACCATTAATACTATATTCTTAAGTTATGGCTAGCGGAGATCAACCCATGACTGACCCCGAGACTACTCTCACCCTCTTCAATAGGTAAACCCTTGATTACCTATAAAGACCTGGTTCTAAGATGACTAGGGCTTCCGCCTCGCTCTACCAATCCATCGTTCTCTCCTCAGAAGAGATCGCCTTTGTAGAACAACACCAAAGAAAGGTGAAAGCATTTCTTGTCGAACTAGATGCTGCCTTTCTACTGGTAAGAGAATTTATTAGGGATGCTACCTATACCGAAATCAAGCAGTAGCACTTCAATGATTTCTTAAAACAAAAAGAGGAAATCTAAGGGATCCTCTACTCAACCATCTGTGCCTATCAAGATATGGGTAAATGGCTGCCTCCAGTCCTCATCACCTTTCTACAGACCACTATAGACATCCCACTTTCCTACATCAACCAAATGAAGGAGCAGAAGTACCTGAACAAGTTTCAGGAAGCCAAAATCAGGGAAGAACTCCAGACTTCCCTAGGCCAAGAATTTTCCAACCAGCAGTACGAAAATGACAAACTTATGAAGGAACTCGAAATAGCTAAGGCCCAACCCATGGTTGTCCAGGATGATGAGGTAGATAAGGAGTATATCTCCTATCTGGAAAAAGAAAACTGGGAACTGGAGGACAGAATAGCCTGGATGGAATAAGCAATCCTGAATCAGGCCAGCAGAATCCAGGTGTTGGAAACTGACTTAGCCCAGGCAAAGGCTAACCTCTAAGTAGGGGACAATTAGGTCAGGGAAAAGTAGGAGATCCTGGCATAGCTCAAGGAAGCCTAGGATAATGCTGCTCTGGCCAATGCCTGCTTAGAGAATAGGAGGGTACCCTATCAGTCAGACTTGTCCCTGTCCGAATCTGAGGAACCTGAGGATAGGCCAAGACTCAGGAGAAGGTCTAATGCCATGTCGAACCTGGTTGGACTCTTTACCAGCTATAGTAATACTCTACTATAAGGCCTGCCTCCTTAGCCACCTCTACCCATAATGGTGCTGCCTACCCTATAAGATCTGCCTCCACAGAACTTTACTCTGGAGGACATCCAAAGAATGATCGATTCAGCGGTCAAAAGGGTAACCTCAGTAGCTCCTCAAGCACAGTGAAATGTCAACTTTAAGGGACTGAAGCCAGCTCAGCCAGACAAGTTCAGGGGAAAGGCTGAAGACATAGTCAAGTTGCAACTGTAGTGCAACACATACTTCGCACTGCAAGCTTACCTATTCCCCACAGACCTGGTAAAGATCCAGTTTGCATCCACCTCATTTACTAGTAATGTATTAAGCTGGTAGAGGGTATACCATGCAAGGTGCAGGGCTCCCTTAGCCTACTGGGTAGACTTTCTAGAAGCCCTGCATTCGAACTTTGGTACCTATACCCTGAGGCCTAAATACACCTCCCTTCTGGTCAAAGCCAGACAAACCGGACCCATCCTGGACTACATCATCTATATGAGAACTCACAATGATATAGTGAACTACCCTGACAATATTCTTAAGCACTGGGTAAATAAAGGCCTGCACAAGAAACTGCGTACGGCCATAGCTATAAACTACTAGGAGGGATATCAGACCGTAAGTGACTGGTTTGATAGAGTCCTCACAGTAGGACAGCAGATAGAAGAGGCTGCCAGGTTGGCAGGAAAAGACCCATAGAAAGTCACTGAGGCAAAGAAGAAGGACTCCCAACCACCCTTACATCCCAGCAACTAACTCCACAAGGAGAAGCAGGAAGCCTCGAAACAGAAGACTACTTTGAGCAAACTTGCTGAGCTTACTGGGAGCAAGCTAAAATGGGCCCAAGATAACAAGGCCTACACCAGGTGTAGGAGAACCAACCACTCCTCCAAGACTTGTTTCACAAAATACAAGTCCTCTGACATCCCTCAACCCAAGGCAAGATACTCTCGGAAGAGAGCAAGGGATGATGGAGAAGATAAGGAGAAGAGTGAGTCCTCTAAAAAGATGAAAATGGAATAAGCCACCAGGGTCATTGGACTTCCAGATGAATGGCAGGAAGGTGAGGATATTCCAATGGTTTAAAGAGCTGACAAATCAACATATTATTTTTCCTTTGTTCTGAGACCATCAAGAAAAGTTGGGGGAGTATCGAGATACCCTTTCTTTTGGAACCAGTGTTTAAGTGGCATTTTCCAGGCCCTTGTTCTTAGTATGTAGGCTACCAGTATTAAGGCTTGTACTTTTGGTTATGATTTATAAGACCTATGATCATGACTTATACCCCTTATGAAGCACACGACTCTCCTTTCTATCCAGCATGCGTTTCCTCATTAGAGTTTCTTTATAGATCTCTTTATTTGTCTGAGGATGGCCTTAAGGCTGAAACATGCAGGTCATGTAACAAACTACCTTTCTTTATTATATCCTACTGTTTCTGTGGTTTCCCAAGCACTTAAATTGCTTTTGTTACCTATATTCCTTTACTCTAAACTTTTCGTACAGTAGTGTCCAGCTACGACATGCCCAGGAGAGATTAGGGAACGTATCTGCTGAAATTATATCTTACTCAGTTTCTGCTTATATGAAGGATGAGGGCCCTATTCATGGTAAGTGTATGAAGGTTCCCATCACCTTAAGGTAGTGGACTAATGAAGTAGAAGGTGGTAGAACCCATTGCCTCTCTGTCATGGTGAAACTCGATAATGGAGCTATAGGAGCCATGATATCAGATAGGCTCCCATTCCTGAAGAAGAAAAGATCAACCCCAGTTAATATCTATGCCTATGATGGCACCTACAGGTAGGAGTGGTATTATACCCCTAAGCTTCAAATGTAGGTTCTCAATCACAAAGAGAACATTGACTTTGACATCAGGCCAACTCTAGAGGATGTCTACATCTACCTTCCTATCAAGTGGTTCCAAGACCATGAACTGCTTGTTGATTATAAAAAGGCAGACTTGGTAGGGTTTCCTAGTGACAAGTGTAAGAAGCATCTAGTAGTACTATAGGTTTAGTTAGTGAATACCCTAGAGCTCTTGCAAGATGAAGATTTACATACCAATGATGCTGCTCGAGGCTTAGGCCTGTTAGGGTAGGTGGATACTCTAATCAGCATGGCAGAAACGTGGAGGTGGTACTCTGCTATAACAAGGCTTCCTGTGCATGAGTTCATGGAAGTCTTTATCTGATCCTCCTCCTCTGACCCTTCTCTGACTAACCTGGAGAACTGGGAACAACTCTATCCCGCAGTCTTCTCTGAAAGGTTGGCATCGCAACTACCTCTGCATTGACCATGGGACTGTCGATTGGATATGAAAGAAGGGATATCACTGCCTTAGGGCCCTATATATAAGCTATCGGAAACTGAGCTACAAGTACTCAGGGAGTACCTGGATCACATGTTAAAAGAAGGAAATATCTAGCCCTCCAAATCTCCAGCTAGGGCACCTATCCTTTTTGTCAAGAAGGCGGACAGTTTCCTACGCCTTTCTATAGATTATCGTGGCCTAAACAAAGTCCTTATTCAGAACCGGAACTCTCTTCCCCTCATGGGGGAACTTTGAGATCACATTGGAAAGGATAAATGGTTCACCAAACTGGACCCCAAAAATGGGTACAATCTTATCCGAATTTCGAAAGGCCATGAATGGAAAACTGTGTTCTGAACTCAGTATGGGCAATTCAAATACCTAGTGATGCCCTTTAGTCTCTGCAATGCTCCTGCAGTTTTCCAAGAAATGATGAACACCATTTTCTGTGATTTGTTAGACCTGGGTGTCATCATCTACTAAGATAACATCCTCATTTATGCTGAAACCATTGAGGAACATGATCAGCTTGTTCGTGAAGTTCTGAAGTGGTTGTACCAGTACCAGTTAGCTCTGAAGCTAACAAAGTACATCTAGGCAGTCCATAGCATAGAATTTCTTGGGTTTATCATCTCTGCTGATGGAATCTCCATGGCTGAAGATAAGGTAGCTATGATAAAGGACTGGCCTGCTCCTACAATGGTCACTGATATCCATTCATTCCTGGAATTTACCAACTTTTACTGCATCTTCATTCTCAACTTCTTGAAGAAGGCAGCACCCTTGACAGACCTCACCAAGGATAAAACTCTATAGACCTGGGGGCCTAAGCAATAACAGGCCTTCGATTTCCTCAAAAACTCCTTCACCTCAGCACTAATCCTGACCCACTACAATCCCTCCTTACCTCTTGTGGCAGAGACTCATATGAGCAACTTCGCCATCGGTAGTGTTCTCTCACACCAAACTGATGCCCTTCCTTTGATTGCCTTTCATTCCTATAAAATGCTTCCCGCAGAAATAAACTATGAAATCTATAATAAGGAGATGTTAGCGATAGTGGATTGTCTTCATTATCAATGGAGACATTGGTGTAAAGGGGCCAAACACCTGGTCCTCGTCCTTACTGACTATAAGAATTTGGAGTATTTTGCAACCACCAGAGTTTTGTCTCGGCACCAAACTAGGTGGATGGAAAAGCTTGGGAGTATATACTACAAGATCATGTATCGCCCTGGGACTAAAAACACCAAGGCAGATGCTCTGCCTAGGCGTAGGGACCACGCCCCTACAGAGGGGGCACCTGAACCTGAAGTTCTATTCCTCATACCTAGTCAATACTTTGCAGCCTCTGAATAAGCAAACTACATGTTCAAGCCTGAATTCATACTAGAGTCATGAATGGAGTTGGCTAAGGACCCTGAAACCCAGGAGTTGATGAGCAGAGTACCTTATACCTATCAGGTGCGAGATGGCCTACTAATGTTCAACAACTTGTAGTTTGTCCCCTCTACCCTTTGCACTAAGGTCCTTGATTCCAGATATGATTACCCCTCAGCTAGCCATATCAGAAGAGACAAAATGTTTGAATTGGTCACTCGGGACTTCTACTAACCTATACTTAGAAAGGATATTGTACAGTACATCTTGTCCTATAACCAGTATCAATTGAACAAGGTACAGAGATATAAGACCTACAGGCAACTCCTACCTTTGGAAGTCCCTTACAAGCTGTGGGAATCGATCTCCATAGATTTTATCACTGACTTTCCCTCCTCCGACAGCTATACCCAAATTTGGGTAATAGTCGATCAGTTCACCAAAATGGTGCACTTCATACCTCTATGCTAAAATGTCGACTTTAAGGAATTGGTGAATGTTTTCATCACCCAGATTAGGAAACATCATGGTCTCCTATCCAACATAGTAAGCGACAGGGACCCCAAGTTCCAAGCTTGGTGGAAAATAGCTATGGAGAATCTCAAAGTCCAACTCTCCATATCCATAGCCAATCACCCATAAACGGATGGACAAACTGAGTGCCTCAACTAGATCTTGGAAGCCTACCTTCAAAACTATGTGACGTTTGATCAATCTAACTTGTCACTACTCCTCCCCTTATCTGAGTTTTCCTACAACAACTCAGTTTCCTCCAGTATGAATCAAACTCCCTTCTACACCAACTATGGATACCATCTGTCCTCGGATGCGGTTAGCACTCTTAAGTTCTACTGTGGATCAGAGACCCTAGAAGCGAACTGGCAGGAAATCAGGTAAAGACTCCTCACTGTCCAGAAATGCATGGTTCACTGGTATGACAAGAAACACGCTGCCTTCCAGGAACAAAAACATGGCGACCTTGTCCTGCTCTGAAGAGATAATCTTCTGACCCAGAAAACCTCAAAGAAACTTGCCACCAAGTATACAGGCCCCTTCCAAGTTATCTCCAAGGTTAGTCCAAGAGTATACAAGATCAAACTCCCCTATACCTGGAAAATACACCCTGTGTTTCATGTCTTATAGCTGGAACCCTATAAGACCTCTGAACAATTGCCTAGGGTAGTTCCTCCAGCTCTACACGTTGACGATGGTGTCCCAGCATACTTTGTCAAAGAAATTACAAAGTGTCGGTACAATAGGAAAGGGAAATAGCTTGAGTATTATGTACTCTAGAAAGGTTACTAGGAAGCAGAGGCTTCATAGGAGGTGTTGGAAAACCTACTAGTAAACAGGGAACCTATCAATCAGCTGGTTAATTTCCAAACCAAGAACCTATATGGCGAAAATAAAGTAAAAAGGCCTGAGGAGGCTCCACCTGCAAAGTGAAGGAGAGTAGGATAGGTAGGCTGAGTCCCCTTCACACTCACTGTTAACTGCACCTTGTAAGAAAAATGAGTAGGTTGCATAGGCAGATGGACCAGAGATAACATTAGTACGGAGCGTGGACTATCCTTTTCCCAGACTCACCTGAAATCCTTGAGGGTGTTAGGAGGACTTCGAATTTTGTGGACTGGCTAACATCTTATGCGCAATGAGGGTATTATGCCTTAGAAAGGGTGTAGTGTTACAGTTCTAAGGTACCAGAGACTTGCACGATGATAGACTAGTACGTAGAATACACCCAGTAAGTGTTATACCTATTACAGCTACTAGGCCCTGCCTGTCTTGTGTAGCTCTGCCTTATTAGTCTTATGTCAGTATGCCTCTGGTGAAGTGGTGAGGGTTAACAACCTAGCCACAATACCTAAGCGGAAATACGTGATCGGAATATCAGTATGTCGTACAAGGACTTAGTCACCCTTGTAGAATGTGCAGCCTCACTGATCAAGCTAGTTATTGCGAGAGGACATGACACATCAGAGGTCATAGTGATCTGTTGATCATACATTGCTAACCTTTGCCTTTCTGAGATCCAGACTCTTCTAGGCTATACAAGATTCAAGATTAGGGATCAAGATATTAGTCATGGATGTTCTGCGGGGTTCTATTTCATTCTATTTCCTTAGTCATCTATAAGTCATTTTCTTATAATATAATTGGTATTCAAAGGTAGGCTTGTGGACGCTCCTTTGTGAGGCTTCTTAGACTCTTCAAACCCCCCTATACATTCTACATTTTCCCACTCCTTTACGCTCTTCTTTCATCACCTACCATCGGCACAAAACTCTCAGCAAAAACAATGACCTCGAATACCTTAGCCTCGTTGCGTAGGGGATAGGCGCTCGGATAGAGCTTGCTCCACAGGGGACTATCCTGACCTAGACAAGTACCGACGGGTTCCTGGTCACGCATCACCACCATAGTGTGCTCTGGTGCTGTTATAGCCTGAACAAGAAACCCAGTGTGGGAGACATCATGACAACGTGCAAGACCTAGCCTCGCTTAAACGGTCGCAAACATGTCTACATCACAGCAACAGCCAGTCACCCCTATAAGGGCCCCAATACCAGCCAACACCTCAACCCGGCACACCAACCCCAAAAATTCGCCACAACCGTACCAAATCCCCCCTGCCCATGAATGGCAAGTCGAAGGGTGCACACAGGTAGGCCCAACCCAAATATTGCAGAGCCAAGTCGCACAGCGACTCTTCCGAAACCTGTCCAACATTAGTCAGCATGCCACCTCTCCCACACCATCATGCACCACCACCCTATGCCCACAAGCCACCTTCGCCCCAGAAAGTGCGTTCAGGGGAACAGATATTAGATCATGGGATGAGGATGCCCCAGCAGCAGAATACACGAGTGATGGAGATTTCCTCACCACAGATGAACAATTCAAAGGCAAAGATAAAGAAATGACAGACGTTGACGCCACCCCTAAGCAACCATGAAACCAGCTGCCCAAACTATCTCAAAAACCACCCACAAGCCAGATCACCGAAAACCTATTACAGGTATTGGAAGACCTCACAGGCTCCGCAGTCAGAACACAAGCCTTCGAACAACTCCTGAGTGAACAGATAGGCCTAACAGGAGAACCCACAAAAACTGCGCTACTCGGCATGTTCATTGCCGACATATTTACTGCCTTATGCAACAAAATTGACAACCAATCCAGATTCCTAATCAACCTACAAGACGCCAACCTCAAACTCGGATGACAAGTAGAGGAACTGGAGAAAAGAACCAAACAAACCAAACAAGCAGTGCAGAGCACGGCCGCCACGATCTAGTCCAGGTCATACGCACAAGCTGTGGAAGACACCAAACAAAAAGATAACAAACCAGCCGATCAAGAAGGGAATGGGGAAAAAGGTAAAGGAAAGAAGACCAAGAAGCAGGAATAGAGCTCAAGTGGCCAAACAAACAGCCCTGGGAAAAAGCAAGACAACACCAAAAACCAACAACAACTCCCTAAAAGACACCAACGAGCCAAACGAAGAATGTACCTCCAAAAAACAGAACCTGGCGAAATCAAGGACTGAGCTATCCTAGCTGAAAGACTGGCATATCAGCTCACAATCAGATTAAGTAACGAAGTATCACTATCCCCCAAAGACGCCATGCTCGAAGCAATCACCATTAACGAGATGGGCACCGTCACAATGTACACCCCACCACACCTCACCGCCGACTTTTACAAACCGTACTCCATCATGATACAAAATGCAGTCAGCGGAATCCTCACAGCACAATTTGAAACACTCAAGTTCGCACCGGTTACAGCAGGAATAATGATATATGGCATCCCAAGGTTTGCCCTACCCCCAACTAGACTAGGAACGGACCTGCACGAAGAAGTATCAGGATAAATCATCGCCACCACTGGAGTCCAGATCGTGAGCAAAAGAATAGTCAAGCCCAAGGATGGACAAGAGAAGCCATACTGCTCCATCATCGTCGAAGCGCACCCATCTGAAATAAAAAAGATTCATACCCCACAGGGAACCTTGCTCTACAATCGGAGAAGGAAAACAAGACTGCTCTACTCGTCAACACCATATACGCAATGCAGTAAGTGCTGGAAATTAGGACACCTAAGAGCAGCCTACCAAGAACCAGTTCAAATGTGCGCCATTTGCGCACAAGCACATGACACCAAAAACCACCCCCACACATGCGAGACTCAAAAGCACATGGACCCCTGCCCAGGTTGACCAGAAAGGGAGCACAAACTAGGACGATACTATGTGAGAGAATACGTAAGGTGCATCAACTGCCAGAACGCCCACGCAGCAAACTACCCAGATTGCCCAGCTAGAAAGGAAAGGTTCCAACAATTCCAAGAGATAATCGAGCAGCGCAGGCAGGAACGTCTCTAGCGGGAAGCACATGAAACGGAATAAAATGGCAACGCAAATTAACAACAAAGGGATGACCAAAAGCATCCCAAAAACAATGAAAACTCTCAAAATAGTGATGCTCAACTGTGCAGGATATAACAGAGTATTCATCAACTACATGCAAAACTAAAAAACCCCAGCACAAATTATAGCCATTCAACACCCATACCTACACCAAGGAAACCCAGTGAGAGCAAAAGGATATGAGACAGCAGTGCCCCAGAAGAAAAGAAACAGAAGAATTCAGTATGGAACAGTTGTTTATGTGGAAAAGTGGATAGCGGAGTGTTTTTCTTTCTTTCCTATACCTGGGATTCAGGACCTAGATGTGGTGGCACTAAGTTTTAAGTCGAAAAGTTTTTCTTTCACTTTTTCCTTATTTGCAATATACATACACCCAAAAGGCACAGATTGAACAGAAATAATAAGACAAGTATTCCGGGAGCACACGGGCCATAGAATCATACTAGGAGACTTCAACACACATCATCCGGACTGGAGTCCATTCAGAGCGTACACACGACATGAAATATAGGATGGACAAAAACTGCTAGAAGCGGCAACTAGCACGGGGTATGTCTGCACCAATATACCAGGAGAGACCACTGGGCAGGACCTAAGAGGAAGACAGGACGGGGTCATAGATCTAATATGGGCAAGTACGAACACATATGGACGACTTACACTGCCTTCAGTAGGAGGAGATGTAGGGAGTGACCACTTCCCAGTAACAATTGAGCTTCACCTACAAGACACCGAGCAGGAAAAGTTGGCACCAAACTGGAAGCTCTTCCCAGCATACGACAAAGACAACGTGGACCCTGTATACTACCAACTGGAGGGAATTGTAACTGAATAGGACCAACAAGGAGACTTTCAGCAATGGATCCAGAAGACAATACACCAAGTTGCGAAAGCACTATACGACGCAGTGCCTAAGAAAAAGGTCACAAAATACTCCAAACCATAGTGGAACGCTGACATCTCCATCGAGCGCGAAATGTTCAAACAAGAAGCCCAAAAATATAAGCATGGAAAAACGACCAGAGAAAACTGGAACATGGCTAGAGACAAGTACTTCCAATTAATCCAGGCTGCCAAAGACCGATACTGGAACCAGTGGGTAGAGAATGCAAGTGATCAGGACCTCTAGAACTACAAATCGGTAAGAATAAAGACATCACGAGATCACAAACCGGCAATCACAGCAGGAACGGCGGAACAGTACGAAGCCCAACTGATAAAACAACTTTTCCCCCCCAAACCGCAACCAGACCCCCCAAGACCGGAGTGGCACCCCGAAACGCCAGAAGTAACAGAAGCAGAAGTCCAAGAAGCCGTTCAGAAAACCAGGAACACAGCCCCAGGAAAAGACGCCATACCGTACCTAGTCTGGAAACAGGTAGCAAAAGGAGCACTGCATGTCATCAAAGGGATCGTCAATGAAATACTAGGCTATGGGTACCACCTGGAAAACCTCAAGGAAGCACTTAGAGTGCTTTTACCAAAGCCAGGAAAGGAAGACTATGGACCAGTCAAGTCATACCGAGTTATAGCCTTACTCAACACGCTCTCAAAAATAGTCGAAAAAGTCGCCCATGAAAGGCTATATGCGCATGCAGTACAGAACAAGATGATATCACTATACCAGTATAAGGCCATCAAATAGAGAGGTACAGCGGATGCAGCAAACAGACTCTTCCATGAAGTAGACTGCCTCCGAAAAGCAGGGTTCAAAGTCAGCATGGGATTCTTCGATATTACTGGAGCATTTGACAACATGGAACAAACTGAACTCAGGAAAAGACTTAAAAACAGAAACACCCCAACATATCTCACCAACTAGATACTGTTATTCATGAGCAACAGAACCATGCAAATGGTATTCCCAGGAGCGATAGAAACCCTACAGCACGTAAGGTCAGGAACCCTACAAGGCTCGCCAATCTCCGCACTACTCTTCATCATATACGTTACCCTGCTAGATAGCTATGAGGAACTGCAAAGTAAGGGATCCTTCATCGACGATTTTGTAGTCACAGTCTACTCCAGAAACAGAAGAGAAAACAACAGCAAAATCTGGGAAGAGTTTCAACAACTGGAAACGAAGGCAAAACCTATGAAAATCAAATTCTCTGCCCCCAAAACCGACCTAATACACTAGGAGACACACCATGAGAGCACACCACAAGACGAAAAACAACCAGTCAAGATAGGAGGAGCTCGGATAATGCCTAAAAGAATAGCAAGGTATATAGGATACTTTGCGTCTACCAAGCAAGTCCTGCAAGCCCACTACGAAATCCGCATCGCCCATGCCATGAAACAGTTCATGCTCATCAGAAGAGACAACACAAAACACAAAGGGCTAACTCCACACAACCGAAGGCACATAGTAATGGGAATGTTAATATCGTAAATGACGTATGGAGCAACTGTCTTCGAACCAGACCAAACCACCATCAAGCTGCTCAACACCCAGTTCAGCAAAATGGCAAGATGGGTAACCGGACACTTCCGCAACACAAACACGTACCAGGTACTAGCCCAAGCAAAAATACCCCCACCAGAAGTATGGATCAGGTACTTAAGGGAAAAATACGTCCTAAGAGTATCGACTGTCACTGACCTGGAACACCTGATCGCATCAATACTGCCGGATACATACCCAGCCCTAACAACAAGAAACCCCAAAGACACCTATCGCGCCTGCATTAAAAGGAGAACTGTTGGAGACAAAAGGAAAGGCCTCTATGTCCAGAAATGGAATGCCCCTAATATACACAAACCTGGAAGCTCCCCACCAGTCCATGTCGACAAAATCCTACGAAGCATCATCCTGTACCCGGAAACCGGAATGCGATTCTATGGAATAGTCAGAACCGGCGAAAGCTCCCTATCCCTGTACCCCACGAAAACCCTGGAAGGAAAAATCAAAGAAAACTTAATCGCATGGTGGAAAGCAGTAACAGCTGAAAATTTAAGAGATGAGGAGGAAATATCACTTGGCGAAAACCAAATTTTCAGACTGCCAATCGAAATCGCAAGTCGGCTATTCCAGATGAGGTCCCGGAAATCACACCTCTCCGGGAACACCTTATGGGGACACAACAACCACCTTTTCACACCCTGCCACCAGTATTACGAAACCATACAGCATGCGATACTGGAGTGCCTGGCAAGAGCAGAAGCACACGAAAAATACATACCTAAGCCCTGAGACCTGGAAGCCATGTTCCGCTCAGAGGAAGAAACAAAACAGATAGCGACATACATATCGAAAACAAGAACTGGGATACTAACAAGGACCCACACATACGAATACCATGTGGCCATACCTGTACGATCTGTGCCTAATAGACCCCCATCTTGTACCCCATCCCCAATACCACCTATCCCGTGTTCCACATGCAGGCCATATAAAAGCTTTTTAGACTAGAAACCTTTCATAGAGGTAGCTCCGGCTGATGGATCAGCTACCCCCCCTTCTACTTTCCTTAGTCCCTCTAGTAGTTTGTCTGACGTATCGGAATTCCTCGCGGAGGATGTTGCCCCTTCTTATGGTGATTTGGACTTGACTTTGCGGACTCTTTTCTACTTATGTTAGTTTGTTTTTTGCGCTACTTTTCTGTGTTTTTCGGAGGAGATGTTTTCTTATTACTTCATAGCTTTCCGTAGCTGTACGAGGATGTTCTTTTGTAGATGGTCGCTTACGTGACCATAAAGAATAAAAATGAATTACCCCCCCCCTGGATGGTCCTTTGTGTCCCTGGGATTTTCTTTTTCCTTTTCGCTTAAAAGTTTCTCTGCTGTTTTGATGTACTGGGTTATCACTTTTGTACTGGTCGCGTTTTTCTCTTTTGGTTTTACTTTCCGCCACCACTCTCTCCCTTCTGCCCTGTCTGTTCCTTAGTTTATTGCGTATAAGCGAGGAGGATTCGGGAACAAACCTATATTTTATCTGTAAACTGTAGGACGCGCTACCAACACTAGGTCGGCTGTCTTTTTACCTTGTGCCATAGCTTTCCATAGCTGCTAGCGGAGGTTCTTTTAGATGACCCCTAGCGGGGTCGTAAAGATAAAATAAAAATGAATTTCCTCCCCCCCCTGGACGCTCCTTTGTCATGCGCTACCGACATTAGGTTAGCTGTCTTCTACCTCCGTCATAGCTTGACATAGCTGCAAGTGGAGGTCCTTTAGATGACCCCTAGCAGGGTCGTAAAGATAAAATAAAAATGAATTTCTCCCCCCCCTAGACGCTCCTTTGTCAGGCTCCTCAGACTCTTTAAACGCCCCCTATATTCTACCTCTTCTTACACCCCTCTTACATCACTTTTCACTGGTATAAAATATCTCAGCGAAAACAATGACCTTGAATACCTTACCCTCATTGCCCTAAGGATAGGTGCTCAGATAGAGCTTGCTCTACAGGGGACTATGCTTACCTGGATACGTACCGATCGGTTCATGGTCATGCATCACTACCATAGTATACTCTGGTACCGTTTTAGCCTGAAAATCAAGCCCAAATTAGCAAACATCATGACAATGTGCAAGACCTAACCTTGCTTACACGGTCATAAAAATGTCTACATCACAACAACCAGTCACCCCTGAAAGGGCCCCCACACCCACCAACACTTCCACTCACTATACTTTCCCTAAGAACTCGGCACAGCCCTACTAAATACTGCCTACCCATGAGTAGCAGATTGAAGGGTGTACACAAATCCCCCCAACCTAAATAACCCAGAGCCAAGTCACTCAGGCAATTTTCAGAAACCCATTGAACATTAATCAGCATGCCTCCCCAACACCATCATGTACCACCACCCTATACCAGCAAGCTGCCTTTGCCACGGAGAGCGTATTCCAAGGCAGGGATATTGGATGCTGGGATAAGGATACCCCGGGAGCAGAGTACACCAGTGATAGAGACTTCCTCACCATGGATGAGCAATTCTAAGGCAAAGATAAAGAAATGACAGATGTAGATGCCACACCTAGAAAACTAAAATAGAGAGACCAGGTATCTGAATTCTCCCTAAGCCCATGGCCTAGCCAGATCACTGAAAACCCGCTAGTGGTACTAGAAGAGCTCACCAGATTCACAACCAGGACACAAGTGTTCATTCAACTACTAAGCGAACAACAAGGCCTCACAGGAGAACCTACAAAAACTGCACTTCTCAGCATATTCATTGCCGATGTATTCACTGCCCTGTGCAACAAAATCGATAATCACTCAAGATTCATTATCAACCTATAAGATGCGAATCTAAAGCTAGGAAGATAAGTGGAAGAAGTGGAAAAAAGAACCAAACAAACCCAACAAGTAGCCCAGACTACAGCAGCCATAGTACAGTCATAAATGTCTGCCCAAGCTGTACAGGAAACCAAGTAAAATATAAACCGTCAGGCAATGCAGAAAGAAAAAGGTGGCAAGCTAAAAAAGGGCAATAAGGAAAAAAGCCAATAGCAAGGAAACCAAAATGAAGCAGCGCCTCCCAACCCAAACCAGAACCAACCAAACAACCCCGACAGACTCCTAAAAAAACACCAACACGCTAAGCGATGAATGTTTCTCCCAAAGTCAGAGCCTGGAGAAATCAAAGACTGAGCAGTCCTAGCCAAAAGACTTGTATACTAGCTACCGATAAGGCTAAGAGATGAGGCTGCCCTATCACTAAAAGATGTGATGCTAGAAGCAATTACCATCAACGAAATGGGCATAGTTACTATGTACACCCCGCCATACCTCACCGCTGATTTCTACAAACCATACTTGATCATCATCTAAAATGCCGTCAGTGGAATTCTGACGACACAATTTGAAACACTCAAATTCATGCCAGTCACAGCAGGTATAATGATCTACAGAATCCCATGCTTTGCCCTGCCCCCATCAGGACTAGGAACAGAACTCCATAAGGAAGTATCAGGACAAATCATGGCCACTACCGGTGTGATAGGAGACTCATTGAGGATGTAGATGCAGGTATAAGCACAAGAAGCTTCACAAGAGGGTATTACTGAGTAGACTCAGATATCTCAACTGGCAAGCTAGAACTGCTTGTGTTTTTACCATTATCGTCAAGTCAGAAGAGAACAATAGCTTTTCGCAAAATGATAGCAAAATATATTCTCAAGGCTCAAAGATGGTACAAGATTTCTTATGACAGCTAGAGAGAGAAGAAGAAGAAACAAAACACATCGCTCGTCTGCTCCCTCTTAAATACCCAATTCCGACCAAGTAGAAACAGAGAACTTTTACAAATGAAATGAAACCCAAAGAAACATTCCATCCCCTTGCTCTTTCATGATTCCCTAGAAGGAGATCAGTTTCACGATCAGAGAATCGACAGAAGAGTTTTGGCTTGATCGTTCAGGACTTTTCAGAGAAGACTCCTCTAGTCCTGTCCCCTAACGATGCGACTGATCAGCATATCACGATGAGATCAGGGTGACGAGTCCTGTCATCGATCGCGCATGTTGGATCCTGTGCACATCGTGTTGTCAATGCCTCACTTCACTTAGTCAAAGCTCCATGGCGACAACACCTGGTATGTGGTTCCGTGGCTCAAGAGGTGATCACGGGTTTTGACATACCTAGCGATTGACTGGCACATGTTCTGGTACCTGGGCAGACCACCTGGTACAGCTTATCTGTAACAACTGGGGTCCAGATTGCAAGCACAAGGATAGTCAAACCTAAAGATAGTCTAGAAAAGCTATATTGCTCAATTATCGTCGAAGCCTACCCCACAGAAATTAAGAAAATCTACACACCTCAGGGAACCCTCTTATACAACAGAAGAAGGAAAATGGAGCTGCTCTACTCATCTACACCCTTTATGCAATGCAATAAGTGCTGGAGACTTGGACACCCGAGAACAGCATGCCAAGAACCTACCTAGATGTGCACTATTTGTGCACAGGTACATGAGAAAAAGAATCACCCCTATACATGTGACACCCAGAAACACTCAACGCTATGCCCTAGACGACCTAACAGGGAGTACAAGCTAGGACAGTACTGTGCCATAGAAGTCGTAAAATGTATCAACTACTAGAATGGCGATACAGTAAAATATCCAGATTGCCCTGCTAGAAAAGAAAAATTTCAGCAATTCTAAGAGATGATCCACCAGCGTAGGATGGAACATCTCCAACAAGAAGCACAACAAAGCAAATAAAATGACAACAAAAAGCAACAACAAAGGGATGACCAAAAGCATCCTACAAACAACAAAAACCCTCAAAATGGTGACACTTAACTATACAGGGAATAACAGAGTGTTCATCAATTACATGCAGAACCAAAAAACCCTAGCACAAATCATAGCCATCCAACACCCATACCTACACCAGGGAAACCTAAGGAAAGTACAAGGATATAAAACAGTCATACCCCAGAGAAAAAGAGATGGAAGGATTGAGTACGGAACAGTTGTTTATATAGAAAAGTGGATAGCGGAGTGTTTTTCTTTCTTTCCTATACCCAGGCTTCAGGACCTACATGTGGTGGCATTGAGTTTCAAATCAAAGGATTTTTCTTTTTCCTTTTCCCTTTTTGCACTATACATACACCCAAAAGGCACAGAATGAATAGAGATTATAACACAGGTATTCTGAAAGCACATGGGCTACAGGATTATCCTGAGAGATTTCAACACACACCACCTAGATTGGAGCCCTTTTCGAGCGTATACATAGCAAGAGCTATATGATAGACAAAGACTACTAGAGGGGCGAGGAAAGCGAGGGTCTAGTCAACTCAATACTGGCTCCTCCCCCATCGCCCTAGAATAAAGTTCTGAGTAGTAGTAGGGCTAATGAGTGTGACGGTGGTGGAGGCAACTAGGACTTGTCTCTAAGGGGTCTACTTGGGCACCAATGAAGGCCAGCATATCCGGCACAACTTTTGAGGTTTAAGTACCCTGGTAGTTCTGAGGAAGGTAATCAACGGTTTAACCTGAGGTCGGCTTAAGCTAGTCTACGGACTCCTCAGCCTGTTACCGTGTCTACCCACGTACCGTTTGGTATGCTCAGGAAATCACACTTGAACCTTGAAAGAGTTCACCTTAAACCCTAAAATGGGCGCCTCTGAACCTAGTCATATGCTCTTAATTAAGCGCGACACCCCAGTTCTTAGCATTTAATAAGCTTTGGGAAGGTAAGAAAGGACAAAGACTACTAGAAGTGGCCACCAGTACTGGGCATGTATGTACTAATATACCAGGAGAAACTATAAGATGTAACCCAAGACGAAAACAAGATGGGGTCATACACCTAATATTCACAAGTACGAAGATGTATGGATAGCTCACACCCCCCACAGTAGGAAGTGACGTTGTTACGGCAGGTGTCTTCAAAGTACGGTATAGCTCGGTAAAGTGCAATTGCCACTCAACAGAGAAACGTATTACTGAGTAGACTCAGATATCTCAACGTGTTCTAAGTCTGGATCCACAAATACACTTTCCTACGTCGCAGAGAAGAGAGAGAATAGTAAAGCGTTGTTTAAGAATGAATATATTCTTAAGGCTCGTAACTAGTCTGTAGACTGAAGATAGAAGGAAAGGAAAGAACATGAAGCGACTAACAACCCGTCCTTAAATACTTTCCAACCAAGAGAAATGAGTCATCTATGACAAAGGAGATTACATAAGAAATAGAGCCCGAAAGAAAGCCTTAGAAATCCCATGACTCATTCTAACATCATCCGTCGCGATCGTAACATTCCTAGGAGTCATAACAGAAATGATCAGCGTTGTGGTCTGATGTTAACGGTGCGTATCTCAGGAGGTAGAGAAGTACGGTAAACACAGGTAGGCACGAAGCTATAAGTATTACTGAGTGAACTCAGATATCTCAACTTATTCTTCTCAACTAAACAAGTGTTTCCTCACGTCTACTAAGAGATTTGGAACGAAGATAATAAGTCGCAAAGATAAGGCGAAATATATTCTTAAGACTCGAAGCTAGTCTCGAAGCTAAGGAAGAAAGGAAGGAAAGACAAAGGAGCGTCCAACAG
>JABYPW010000758.1:0-21128 GCA_016880775.1 Phymatotrichopsis omnivora
CACTCTCATGTTGGATCTCGGATAGAGATTGGTACACTGTACACAACAAGGAGAATTGCCTTGTGGACAAGTTACCTGATCTTCAGCTCATGTCTCCGAGTTGATTTGAGATGTTGGGTAGGATAGCCGACTGGCATGTGGAACTCATGGAGAGGTTCCCGTAACACTGCCCAAAGACTAAGAAGAATGTCCCTACCTAGCATCTCCAACAGGTCCATGCACATAGATAGCGACAGTGAAAGCAACACCTCCAAAGAAACCACCAAACAAATTACAGACAAAGGCAAAAGAAGAGAAATACAAGTGCCCAGAGAAACCTTCTCACCCATCCCTGACCAACCATGATAAGAACTGGCCAATATGATGCCAGACAATCTAGGGAAAACTTTCTAAGGATTCATAGACAATAATGATGACAGAGTTTTCCTGAATGCAGAAGCCTTCGGGTCCATCGGACAACCCCTCAATCACATTTGGAGAAAACTAGATATGATGCATAATGACAGGCACAAACAACAACAAGTAATAAATGAAGCCAATCAACAACTCAAAACCCAAGCAAGCGAAATCAGATACCTAAGAGCAACTGTCAACAAGATGAATGACCTACTTGCCCAAAAACAAAGTTAAAGAACCCTACCAGCCATCCCCAGCCTATCCCAACACAGCCCAAACAGCAGCAGCTTGAGCAGCAGCAACTCTTCCCCCCCCATGGACATGGGGTCACACATACAAACCCCAAAAACACCAAAATCGTCCAAAGACCCCAGCCCCTAACCAACCCCCCACCAACCACAAAACAATGAACCAAAACAAACATGGGCACTTAGAGCAGCCCAAAACCACAACAACAATAATAGTAATGGCACACAAAACCCCCCACAGACTGGACAAGAAAGAAAGACCCCAACAAAAACCAAAACTTTCCCCATAGCAAGAAGAGAATTACACTCCCCTACCATAGGAGTCACACACCCCTCTGTAGCCAGAGCCGACCCCGAAAAACTCCGAGAAGCGTACGTCAAAGTGCTCGCAGAATTGAAAGCCACCACCGAGCTCAGAGGTCTGACCATCAGAGTAAACCACAAGTCGACAATCGTGATCACCACACCCCCAACGCTCATAGCCAGCTCACTAGTCCCATACCTCGACGCAATCAACTTCGTCACTAAAGCAAACACAAACCCGGACATCGAAAGAGAAGGCTTTAGAGTGGCCACAGCCTTCACAGAAGTAATCATACACTCAGTCCCCACTGAATTCCTAGGAGAAGTCCCTGTCTACAAGCTAGCAGAAGAACTATTCTACATCGTGGATGTGGAAATAGCCGCAGCACGATACCTCAAAAGCACCAAAGACAGGAAAAACAACCCATCAGGAGGAAAATTCGCAGCAGTAGTAGTAAGATTGACTGAAGACCAAGCCCCCAAACTCAACAGACAAGTCATCCTATTCAACAAAGTCTGTAAGACAGCCAAATCATGGAAACAAAGCCCACATACCATATGCTTCAACTGTTACAAGCTGGGGCACATCAGCGCCACTTGCAAAGAAGACAGACAAGGGTGCAACATATGTGGAAACCTCCATGACAGAAAACTATTTGCCTTCCACAGCACCAAAGAACACCAATGCCCACAATGCAAGTTCCAAGGACCATGTGAACACTATGGCCCAATCTGCATCAACTGCAAAGGACCACACAAAGCCACTGACAATAAATGCCCTGAATACCTCAGACAAAAAGACCAATATGCAAGAAGCATAGAGGGAAAAAGAAGGGAATGGATGGATCAAATCAGTATGGAAATTGAGATGCACCAGGAAATCTAATGGAGACCTCGGAAGAAAAAATCCAGTGGGACTTAGGCCCACATCCAATCTTTAAAATCCTACAGCACAATTGCCAAAGATCCCAAACAAACTTCCACTCCCTAATGCAAACCGCCATAACGAATAAGGCCAACATAGTGGCCATACAAGAACCTCCCACCTTCAACAACACCCCCCCCACCTTTTAAGGATTCGCCCGTTTCTACCCCAGCAACACAACAAGGTCAAGAGTGGCCACATATGTTAAGATAGATGGAAAAACCAGGCCCTTCCCGCAATGGACAAAAGGAGGAGACTGCATAGTAACAAGAATATACTGGAACAAAGAAAAGTACATCGATATAACAAACGTATATAAACCCCCCACCCAGAAGACTGAAGAAACCCCCTGGGAGAGAATCTTCTCCCCCAACAAAAATCTAGTTATCGGAGACATGAACCTACACCACCCCTGGTGGGACGATAGCACTAAAGACGAAGCAAGAGCAGCGGAACCACTCACAAACGAAGCTAGCAAGAACCTCTACCACCTGCTCAATGAACCTAAAACCCCAACAAGAATAGGATAAGGAAAACAAAGAGACACGACCATCGACCTAGCATTCATAAGCCCTCACCTGGCAAACTGGAAGATAAACTGGCAGATAGCGCCAGATACAGCCCAGACCACCAGCGACCATGAAGTCATAGCGATCACCCTCAGCTCCAACCAAACGACGTACGAAAAGATACTCAGATACGATTTCAAAAAGGCCGACTGGGAAAAAATAGATGAAAACACCAAAGATTGGCATCCCCCCCAATACCAACCAGAAAGGCCAGACGACTAGACAAAAGAGGCCATACAGGACCTCATAAATAACATAAAAAAGGACCAGGCCCTGCCCACGATCACCATACTCCCCAAATCTAAACCCTGGTAGACAAAAGAACTAAGCGAAATGAAAAAAGACCTAGGCAAACTCAGAAGAAAAGGAACAAAAACAGAAATCCAGGAAGCAAAAAAGAAGTTCCGACACAAAGTCTACGACACCAAAAAAGAACACTGGTACAAATTCCTATCAGAAGTCAACAACAAAGACCTCTGGAAGGTACTAAAGTACACCAGACCAGCAAGAGACATCCCCCTACCCCCCATAAATGGAGCAAGCAACCCAAATGAGAAAGCGCAAGCCCTAATAGAACACTTCTTTCCTATACAAGACAATCTGCTGCCCCCACCACCACCAGGTGAGAAGCTTACACAAGAGGAGATCACAGAAGATGAGTTTCAATATGCCATAAGGAAAACCCTGCATACCACGGCCCTAGGACCAGACCAAATAGGGTATACCCTCTGGAAACACCTCGTTGAAACCAACCCTACGACCTTAATCCAGATCATCCAACCATTGATGCAACACAGAGTGCACCCCAAAGAGTTCAAGGACACCGTCGGAATAGCACTGGCCAAACTGAAAAAAGATTTATACAAAAACCCAAATAGCTATCGGTGCATTTTTCTTATAAACACCATCGGCAAAATACTGGAAAAAGTGATCGCCCTAAGACTGTCTCAGCACATAATCGACAACAACATGATCACTGAAAACCAGTATGGAGCCCTCCCAGGAAGATCAGTAATGGACATGGTCAACGCCCTAAAACACGACACCGGGTGGGAACAGAACCAAGGAAAAAAGACCACCATGCTCTTCATAGACATCGAAAAGGGATTCGATAAGGTCAACAAACGGAAACTGCTCAAGATCCTGCACAACGGCAACACCCCAGAATACATAATCTGATGGACATAGTCATTCCTAAGCCAGAGGAGTCTCTCATTCACCGACAAAGGAACAAAATCAGACCAATACAATATCAACCCTGGGGTCCCACAGGGATGATGATGATGATTTTTCATTTCTGTTTTGGTATACTACTCTACTTCTTCTATAGCCTACCTGGGTCGTCCGCATGCAGTCCTCGACTATGGCATATCACCCGTTCTCCCCCAACAAAAACGAAAAAGGAAAAACAAAGGAAAAAAGAATCAAGCGAAATCCTCCCCAAAATACCTGTGCACAGCGAATGACTAGTTACATGATAAAAGAATGTATGGTCCGTCTCCTCCACCCGAAAACTTCCTCCACTAGTTCCGTGTGATGAGGGGACTTGTAGGTGTTTTGTTGGCGCCGGTGGGCGCGGTCACAGAAGCTAAGCGAGCTGGCGATGTAGCGATCGGTAGGTTTTGTGTTGTTCGCGGTTGGACGTCCTGCGGGAGGGGGCACGTACAGTCGCGAGGTTTGTTAGGTTTTGTTTTGGCGTTCCCGACTTCGTTCGTTGGTCTTGTATTGTCACCATGGAGGGGCGATGAGGGAGCGTTGGATGCGACCGTGAAGGTCGCTTAGAGGTTTGTGCGATCGCTCCGGGGGGCCTGGGCACCCCTCCTAGGGGCTCTGAGAGCGTCGCGGTGGGAGGTGTAGGAGGTATCGTGAGACCTCGCTTAAGCGAACACGGCACGGTCCCGGGGCCAGCAGGGGGACTCTCAACCCGTCAAGTGGGCTGTCGCTCGACCTACAGGACACCGTGTTGTCTCACTTGAAAGGAACGTGTGGTGTGCGCTCGTCGCTGTCGCACATGGTTCGTATTGTGTTGCAGTCTTCTCAGCCAGCTGAGGCCGGGACTGGAGATAGTTTCTGCTGAAAGGAATGTGGGGGGTAGAAAGAATGTCTTGAGAGGCCTGGGTCCCACAGGGATCGCCCATCTCCCCCCTTTTATTTAACATATATGTGGCAGAACTGACAAGAGACAGCAGGGCGCACATCAGAGTATACATATATGTAGATGACATCTGTCTCCTTTGTTCAAGTGGAAGCTACAAAGAAAATTGCAAAATACTGGAAGAATTCATGAACAAAGACTTGAAAAGAAAGCTAGACAACCTTCTACTCTCTCTGTCTCCAGGAAAAACTGAACTCCAACATTTTAGAGTGGAACCGGAACAACGACTCCCCATCAAGGTCATGGGAGAAATGATAGAACACAAGGACACGGTACGGTACCTAGGAATAATGCTCTACAGGGGAGAAAAGTACACCCAACACTGTCAGCACAGACTAGGACAAGCACAAGCCAACCTCTTCAACGTCAGCAGACTGGCCATAGGAGCTAGAGGACTCAGTGTGCACATGGCGAAAAAGTTAGTTAGAGCAGTAGTGTATCCAGCACTCTACTATGGCACCGACACCTTCCACCCTAACCTGATCACGGACAAGGCCACCAAAATACTAGAAAGACGATTGAGCCAAGCAGCAAAATGGGCCTGTGGAATGTTCAGGACGACAAACAACAGCAAGGTAATAATAGAAGCAGGACTCAATATGCCAGAAGTCGAAATCCAGAGGTACCAGAAAAACTACGGCGCAAGAATCCTAGCAATAGGAAAGGAGCACCCCATCTATAAACGAATCCCCCACCTACCAGACAGACCAAATAAGGAACCCCAGTCCCCCTGAACCCCCGTTGGGAGTTGCAAAACCTTCTCGAACACCTGGTCTATGACAAGAATGCCCTAGATAGATGCAATGCTCTGGATCATCAGAGAAGAACTTGGAGACAAACCCTTCTCATTTAACAAACTAGCCCCTCCTACGAGCACCTGGCCCATCAGCATGAAAGGTAAGCTGAGACTTGACAAGTTCAAAAAAGAAAAGAAAGAACAGCTCGAAACCTTCCCCAGAGCGTTCGAAGATGACCACCTCGCAATCTTCACAGACGCCTCCCAAGTTAGCGACAAGAACCAAGTGGGAATAGGACTAGTCACATACCTACAACATAAAGAAATCCTAAAAGTCAGCAAAGGGCAAGGAACTGGGCTCCAAGTCTTCGACGGGGAGCTAGAGGCCATAAGACTCGCCTTTGAAACTGTGACGAACCTGAAAAAGAAACACCCAGAAATCAGAAAGCTCACGATCCTCAGCGACTCGCAAGCGGCACTAAGGGCAGCGCAAAACCCCTACCCCTCGAACACCCAGCACATCACCCAAGAAATCTTCCAAAAAAATAATACCGTAGTGAACCTAGAAGTCACAGCAAACATGGACTAGGTGCCAGCCCATCAAGGAATCCTCGGAAACGAAACCGCAGACTTGGAAGCTAAAAGAGCCTCCCAAGCCCCGACTACGAAATCAGCAGCCAACAAAAAAGTGATAACCAGGAGCACGATCGAGAGAAGAATCCGGAGCACACTGAAAACAATGATGACCTAGCTCACTGGCAAAAAGGAACCGTACACAGATAAGTATGACCATCTCCCAAGATTTACTGCTACCAGAGCCTACTAGTTCCAAACAGGACAAGCCTACATCCCCAACTTCAAACCGTGGGACAGAGAGCACAACATCTACCTATGCAGCAGCCCCCAATCTGTCGAACATTTCCTCCTCGAATGCGAATCAAAACCCAGCCCGAACACAAACATCCAAAACAAAACAGACCTTAGAGCACTGTTGTACGATAAACCGGAAGAATGGAAATAACTCGTCGAAAATGGCCTAGGAAGACCACCGAACAAGCAAGGACCGCCGGAGCCCCCCAGGATCGTCGTGGACAGAAGAGAGTAGAAGGTAAGGTAAAGAGGAGGACTTTCCCTTTTTTTCTATATGACTGTTCTGGAAAAAGTGGAGGGTGGGAAGGAGAGAAGCAGTTGGGGGAGTTTTTTCTTCTTTTTTCTTCTTTTTTCTTTTCTGTTTTTTCTTCTTTTTTCTCTTACTTCTTACGGCCATGTCGCTAATTTTTCTTCCTTTCCCTAGTTAGTCCATCCTATTAAGTTAGTGAAAAAGATGCCCCGCTGGAGGAAAGTGTATATATAGATAGTTTTATCTAGAAATGGGAATAGAGTTTCGACGCTCCTGTGTCGGGGTGAGGATGGTCTAGTGGTATGGCTGTCCTGGTGTCATTGTGCGGTAACATGCAAGGTCGTGGGTTCAAATCCTGCTCGCCTCATTCTATACCACGAATTTCCAGTTGGTCACAGCTTTTGTAGCGTAAGCGAGTTTTCCCTGACCGTGCAAGGTTGCCTAATTACTGGTTCAGTCCTTGTAAGTGAATGCGACCAATGACTACAATGGCCGTATGAAGGGTTACCCTAACGGCGCTTAGCGATGTATCGCTCCCTCTCTTAGTTAGGCCATCTGATTAAGTTCGTGCAAAGCTGTCTGCTAGAGAGTGTGACCAAAGGAAAAGAGTATAGATGCTCCTATGTCCCATGCTAACGATCCCCTCTGCCCTGTTTATTTGCAAGCTTTGGCCGATAATAATAAGAGAGTAGAGAACTTGCATGCTGTGATGGAAGAGGGAATGGAGACTTAGGGCCACTCGGTATTTCATCTGTTTTCCTGCTTTTGTTGTTCCCTTGGTGTAAATGTTCTATGAGTTTAGCTTGTGTTTTCTCCTTTGTCCTTTTCTCTTTCCTTTCTCTTTGGTTAGTGTTTCTCGCTTTCACCTCGATTCCTCCCAGTTGTTGTAAGGTTTGCCTTGCTAGAGATAGGAAAGGGGTTCCCCAGGCTTTTCTTTTTCTTTCTCGGGTAAAGTCTTTCTACTGTTTGACATACTGGGTTGTCGCATTTGTGCCGGTCGCGTTTCTCTTTGTGGTTTTTGCTTTCCCCCGCCATTCTTTTCTTTCCACCCCATCTCTTCTTTAGTTTATTGCGTGTAAGTGAGGAGGATTTGGGAACAAACCTGTATTTTATCTGTAAACCATAGGATGCACTACTGACACTAGGTCAGCTGTCTTCTACCTCTGTCATAGCTTGACATAGCTGCAAGCAGAGGTTCTTTAGATGACCCCTAGCGGGGTCGTAAAGATAAAATAAAAATGAATTTCCCCCCCCCTGGATGCTCCTGTGTCACAACGTCTTCCTCTCTATAATGGAGAACACCACCGCCCAGCCATTGCTTGCCTACAAGCCGACCGTTGAAGAAGCTATTCGCAAGTTCTTCCCCACTGTCACCGGCCTATGCCGAAACTTCCTTCACAAGAAGTACATCATGCACAATGTGCCAACCCCCATCCTTAACACCTCAGATATTGAACACATGTCACTCATCCGCAAGGAAATCGAGACTTTCAACCAAGGTGTGATCCTCGCCCAAACACCTCGCTGGCTCACCTCAAAAGATAAGCTAGTCGGCAAACCTGCCTCGTCCGTTGTCATCACAGTTGTGGTGAACAACAACCACTATTGCATTTCCCAGGGCCTGACCATCCTTAACAAGAACCATCAGACTGATCCCTACATCGTATTCTCAAAGGCAACCTAATGCTCCCGATGCTGCCGCTTCAGTCACCATCAACTGAAGTGCACATTCTCCCCCCGCTGCCACATCTGCGCTGGACCCCATGCCATCTTCGAGCTTTTCTGTGGCAACACAGAATGCAAACGCTGCAGATGACAATGCGAGCACACAGTGCTTAAGTGCGCTAATTGCGATGCCGCCCACCCTACCAACGATCCCCTCTACCCCATTTATTTGCAAGCCCTGGCCGATAATAATAAGCGAGTGGAGAACCTGCATGCTGTAATGGAAGAGAGAATGGAGACTTAGGGCCCCTCGTCGTTCTGTTTCTTTTTGCTGTTGTTGTTCCCTTTATGTAAGAGCTTCGTGAGTTTGGCTTGTGTTTTCTCCTCTGTCTTTTCCCTTTCCTTTTTACTTTGGTTAGTGTTTTCTACTTTTGCCTCGATTCCTTCCAGTTGTTGTAAGGTTCGCCTCGCTGGAGATGGGAAAGGGGTTCCCGGGGCTTTTGTTTTTCCTTTTTTTGCTTAAAGTCTCTTTGCTGTTTTGACATACTGGGTGGTCGCTTTGGTGCCGGTCGCGTTTTCTTTTTTGAGTTTTTACTTTCCCCCACTGCTCTTTCCCTTCCACCCCATCTCTTCTTTAGTTTATTGTGTGTAAGTGAGGAGGATTTGGGAATAGTCCTGTATTTTATTTTGTAAACCGTAGGCTGCGCTACCGACATTAGGTTGGCTATCTTCTACCTCTGTCATAGCTTGACATAGCTGCAAGCCGAGGTTCTTTAAGACGACCCCTAGCGGGGTCGTAAAGATAAAATGAAATTGAATTTCCCCCCCCCCCTAGACACTCCTGTGTCGTCATAAAGATAAAATAAAAATGAATTTCCCCCCCCCCCTGGACGCTCCTTTGTCAGGCTCCTTTGCACCTTCAAACTACCCCCTACATTATTAGTTCTCAGCTATTAGTATTATCTTGCATAGACAAACATCGTGACTATGTCGCGAAGTTCAAAGAAACCCCAAGTTCCCCCCCTAAGTACCCCACCACAGGAGGCAAGGGACGAAGCTGCCACCATGAAAGCAATGTTCACCTCATTCGAGCTGTCTGGCATCTCCCCCGCTGTGAAAAATGAACCTGGAATAGGCGATGTTATCTCGATGCACACTGCATCACTCATCGGAGACTTGTACATCATTTACAGAGACCTCCAGTTCTATACCCAGACTCTACCCTCTCTCCTAGCCTCAGTCACCAAAATCCAGGAAGTAGTCACTGCCATTGCTGCTGGCTAACAGTCTCTCAAAGCTCGCTTCGATGAACTAGAAGCCATCACTACCCGCAACACCGCTGCTATGGCCTCGGCTAAGGCAGGCCCCACTAATATCGACCTTGCACTCTCCGATTCCATCAAAAAGCTACGGTCAGTAATGTCCAAAACTGCCAAAGCGGTGAAGAAGATCTCTTCTTCCCTTGCTTCCCCTACTCCCACTGCGCCGCAAGCGGTGCCCCCTGCTACTGACACCACCTGGGCCCAGGTAGTGAAGAAAACCAAAGGCAAAGCCATGGCTACGCCACAACCGACTGCTACTACCACTCCTGCCTCAAAGTACCCTACTAAGCGAGAATGGGAAATCATTGTCAATCTTGAGGGAGAAGTCCCCGAGTTCAACCCTATTGCTATTCGGGATGCCGTCAACTCTGCTCTGGTGGAGAAGAAAGCCCCATCCGCCTGCCGAATCCGCTCTGTCCGAAAGGCTGGAGCCAGTAATGTCTTCCTCTCCATATTGGAAAACACAACTGCCCAGCAAGTCCTTGCATACAAGCCTACAATCGAAGAAGCAGTATGCAAGTTCTTCCCCACCACCACTGGCCTCCGCCGCAACTTCTTGCACAAGAAGTACATTGTGCACAACGTGCCAACCCCTATTCTCAACACCTCTGAAATCGAACACATGTCGCTCATCCAGAAAGAGATCGAGACTTTCAACCAAGGTGTTATACTTGCCCAGACTCCCTGCTGGCTTGCTTTGAAGGATAAGCTTATCGGCAAACCTGCCTCATCCATTGTCATCACTGTGGTGGTGAACAATAACCACTACTGAATTTCACCAGGTCTGACCATTCTTAACAAGAACCGCCGGACTGACCCCTACATCGCCTTCTCCAAGGCCACCCAGTGCTCCCGCTATTGCCGCTTCGGTCATCACCAACTGAAGTGCACCTCCTCTCCCCACTGCCACCTTTGTGCTAGACCCCACGCTATCTTTGAACACTCCTGTGGTAACACAGAGTGTAAACGCCGCGGACGACAATGCAAACACATGGTACTTAAGTGTGCCAACTGTGATGCTGCCCACCCTGCCAACGATCCCCTCTGCCCTGTTTATTTGCAAACCTTGGCCGATAATAACAAGCGAGTGGAGAACCTGCATGCTGTGATGGAAGAGGGAATGGAGACTTAGGGCCCCTTGTTGTTTTATCTCTTTTTATTTGCTTTTGTTGTTCCCTTGGTGTAAGAGTTCTTTGAGTTTGGCTTCCGTTATCTCCTTTGTCTTTTCGCTTTCCTTTCTCTTTGGTCAGTGCTTCTCGCTTGTACCCTAATTCCTTCCAGTTGTTGTAAGGTTCGCCTCGCTGGAGATGGGAAAGGGGTTCCCTGGGCTTTTCTTTTTCCTTATCGCTTAAAGTCTTTCTGCTGTTTTGACGTACTGGGCAGTCGCGTTTGCGCCGGTCGCGTTTTCTTTTTGGAGTTTTACTTTCCCCTGCTGCTCTTTCCCTTCTGCCCCATCTCTTCTTTAGTTTATTGCGTGTAAGCGAGGAGGATTCGGGAATAAACCTGTATTTTATCTATCTGTAGACTATGCTACCGACATTAGGTCAGCTGTCTTTTTACCTCGCGTCATAGCTTTCCATCGCTGCAAGCGGAGGTTGTTTTAGATGACCCCTAGAGGGGTCGTAAAAATAAAATAAAAATGAATTTCCCTCCCCCCTGGATGCTCCTGTATCAGGGCGAGGATGGTCTAGTGGTATGGCTGTCCTGGTGTCGTTGTGTGGTAATGCGCAATGTTGCGGGTTCAAATCCCGCTCGCCTCATTCCATAAAACGAATTTCCAGTCAGTTGCGGGTTTTGTAGCGTAAGCGAGTTTTCCCTGACCATGTAAGGTTGCCTAATTACTGGTTCAGTCCTTGTAAGCAAATGCGACCGATGATCACAATGGCCGTATAAAGGGTTACCCTGACAGCGCTTAGCGATGTATCGCTCCCTCTCTAGTTAGGCCATCCGATTAAGTTCACGCAAAGCTGTCCGCTAGAAGAGTGTGACCGATGGAAAAGAGTTTTGACACTCCTGTGTCATTTTATCTTGTAAACCGTAGGATGCGCTACTGACATTAGGTCAGCTATCTTATACCTCCATCATACCTTGTCATAGCTGCAAGCAGAGGTTCTTCAGACGACCCTTAGCGGGGTTGTAAAGATAAAATAAAAATGAATTTCCCCCCCCCCCCCTCTGGACACTCCTGTGTCTTTCCTTCCTTTCTTCTTTAGCTTCAAGACTAGCTTCAAGTCTTAAGAATATATTTCACCTTATCTTTGCGACTTTACTTCTTCATCGTTCCATCTCTAGTAGATGTAGGAAAGCACTTGTTTAGTTGAGAAGAATAAGTTGAGATATCTGAGTTCACTCAGTAATACTTATAGCTTCATGCCTACTTGTGTTTTACCAAGCCATTCTACCTCAAGAGATATGCACCATTAACAGTCCCCATGGCATGAAAGAACAGCATTGGTATTGTGGGTCCCTAGTTGTTAGACCATGCGAAAGTCAAAGTTACCCATTTTCTCCATCCACCTTACCTGCCATTGGGAGAGAACCTTGGTTGTTGAAAAGTACTCAAGGTTCTTGTAGTCTGTGATAACTGTTACTACATAGGCCGATCCTGAACACCAATGCCTTCACTAGTAGTAGAGACAATCAACTATGGCCAGCATCTCCTTATCATAGATTTTATAGTTGCATTCTAGTGGATGTATCTTCTGACTGTGGAATGCTATAGGTCGAAGAGATCCATCAGGGAATTGGTGTAATAGGATGCCCCTAATACCGAAATCACTAGCTTCAGTTTCAGCAACTAAGGGAAGAGCATGGTCATAGTGGACTAGTATAGGGGCTCTGGTAAACAGCCCTTTGAGTGTGTCAAAGGCAAGCTGTTCCCTAATGCCCCAGGTCCATTGCTGGTCACTTTTGGTGAGATTCATTAAGGGAGTTGCCAACTTCGAGAAGCCCTTAATGAAGATCCTGTAGAAGTTAGCAAACCCTAGGAATGAGCAGACATCATGGACTGTGGATTGGAAAGGCCATTCCTAGAGTGTCTTGACCCTATCTTCTGCCATTAACACCCCTTTGTCTGAGATCATGAAGCCTAAGAATTTAACTTTGTAAACTACCCAGATGCACTTAGAGGGCTTCAAGCCCAGTTTATTCTCATCTAATTGGTGAAGAACTTCCTAGACCAAGTGATCATGCTCATTCTTTGTTTCAGCATATATGAGTATATCATCCTGGTAAATCATAATGCCAAGGTCTAGAAGATCCTAGAATATGGTATTCATCATTTCTTGAAAGACTGAGGGTACATTTGACAAGCTGAAGGGCATGACCAGGTATTTGAATTGACTATACCTGGTTCTGAATGCAGTTTTCCACTCTTCACCTTTGGCTATGCAGATGCAGTTATATCTATTCTTCAGGTCAAGCTTAGAGAACCAACAGGAGGCACCAATGTGATCCCACAGTTCCATTATCAGGGGCAAGGGATACCTGTTGTGGATAATCACCTTGTTGAGCCCACAGTAGTCTATGCAGAGCCAAAGGGATCCATTAGCCTTTTTGACAAAAAGGATAGGTGCTCCTGCAGGGGACTTAGAGGGACAGATTTTGCCTTCTTCTATTATCCTAGTAATGTATTCCTATAGGGCCTGGAGTTCTGTCTCTGATAGCTTATACAGAGGGCCCTAGGGAGGACTTGCACCTTCTTTTAGGTCAATCTTGCAGTCCTATTAATGATAAGGAGGGAGTGCAGAGGCAAGCTGTTTGGAGAAGACACTGGGAAAGATCTGTTCCCACCTGGACCCTTCAGAGGCATTAGAGGAGGAGGAAGAAGAAGCCTGTAAGAACATATTAGAGTAATCTTAAACAGGTGCTCTTGTCATGGCTGTGCACCAATGATGAACAACATCTTTATTGATTAGGATGTCCACCTACCCAACTAATCTACTACCAACCACTTAACTGTTGGTGTAGAAGTTATCATCACGTAATAGGGAGAAGGTGGATACCATTTCCACCTTGGGTACTACAAGGTGTTTCCAACACTTCTCCAAAGGAAAGGAGACCAATTCTCCCTTATCATAGTTAACCAAGGGCTTATAGTTATGGACCATTTGACAGGAAGATAGATATCGATGTCTGGGAGTGTAGGGCCTACATCGAAATCAATAAGTTCACGATGGCTGAGGACCTGAATCTGAAGGTTAGGAGTATAGTACCATTCCTGTTTCCAGGAACCATTGTAGGTATAGATATTCACTAGGACTGTCCATTTGATCTTCGGCACTGGTAAATGGTCACTGATCATAGGTCCAGTGGTGCCATTGTCAAGCTTAGCCATTGCTGTGACAGCATAGGTTTTAGTTCCTGTGAGAGTATAAGTTTTCCAGTGAAGAGTCACTGGAACTTTGATATATGTGCCCAGGGCAGGGCCCTCCTTTACAGATGATACAACAGACATACTGGATACATTCCCTGATCTCTCCCAGGAAGCTCATGGCCAGAGCCCACTATGTGACAACAATTTGGATATTAGGAAAGTGTAGGTTTGCAGGGTATAGGAAGGTAAGAAGCAATGCTGGCAAGGAATGGTAGTTTGTTATATGACCAGCATGTTTCAGCCTCTAGGCTATCCTTAGACAAACAGGATTAGTATCATCAATAAGAAATATAGGCCTTAATACTAGTGGCTCTCTCATTAAAAACTATAGCTTACTCACCATAGAATACAAGTTCCTAAAAAAAAATCACAACTTGAGTAAGCAAGGTGAGGTAAAGCAAAAAATTCTTTTGACAGAGGAGAAAAAAAGGAAAAATGTGCAAGAATTCCAAACTTGAGAGATAAGACAATCTTAGATCATGGGAATATTATCTCCCTCTTTCCAAGAGTTAGGAAGGTCTACTACCTGACTAGCCTGTTCCTTACTCTTGCTCTTCTTTGAGGCCTAGGAGCTCTCATCCTTGTCTAGGTCTAGAGTGGCCTTTGGCTTAGCTGCCCTCTTAGTATTCAGCTAGGGAATGGTGCTTTTGCCCTTTGCAAAGCACTTATCTATTTTATGCAAGGTATGTAGGTACTTCCAATAGGCTGAATTCTTCTTAGCCCATTGCAACTCCTTACATACGACATAAGGAAGCTTGGTCTTCTGGTTATTGCTAGTAGGATACTTCTCCTTCTGGCTAGGTTTCTGATGAGTTAGCTGGTTGGGCTTTGATTGAGGGGGCTGGCATTTTAGGGCCTTGGCAATACCTGCCTTAGCATCTTCCATAGCTAAACCTACTTAGATGAGCTTCAATTCCCTTTCAGAAGGGGAGAGATCCTCACCCTATAGGGCCATAGCTTATCTTAGGTCCTTCTTAAAACCCCTTGCTAACTATTAGATAAAGATCTCTAGAGGATAGATCATGCTCTAGTTAAGGGTTCTCATCCTACTAATATATTCTACGATCCCCTTACTTTACCTAGCATTGACCATTTCCCTAAGTGCTGCAGGTTTCAAGAGCTATAGGCTGAAGTAAGCTTTGATAGCTTCCATGAAGTCAGACTAGATTATACTTGAAAGGGTGTATATTGCATAGGATGACTCCTACCAGGCTATTGCTTAGCTAGTAAAGAAGGTTGATGTGAATTTCACCTTAACCCAATCCTGTAGGAAGGCATGAGCCTGGAGATCAAAGTAGGTTTCACATTGTATGATGAATTTCTCGATCTCTCCCAGCTTCCTACTAAACTTGGTTAGGTCACTTAGCTTAGGCCCCTTGAAGCCTATTGGTAATGGTGGAGGAGATACTGTACTAGAGTAGTATAACTGTAGAGGAGGAGGAACAGGTAGGACTACTGGTGGATCCCAAGGAGTAGGCATTTGCCTTGTAAGGAGTCTAGACACTATGGCCTCTACATCATCAGCTATGAGTCCCTGAGTCTGTAGAATTAGGGTAGGCTAAGGTGAGGATCTTCAAGGGATGAAGGAGTTGAAGTCCCAAGCTTCAGGGGGTCTCTGAGTTTATAGAGGTAAGGTAGGTTCAGGTGAGAATCTTTCAGGGATAAAGGAGTTGAAGTCCTGAGCTTTAGGGGGTCCCTGAGGAGGTATAGATCCTCAGGGATTTGTAGGTAGCAAGTGATAGAATAGGTTATAGTCAGATAGGGAGCTAACCAAGGAGACATTTGCTAGGGGAAGAGGATTTGGATAAGGTACAGGTTGCTTTATCTGCCTATACTTTTCCTTCCATTCCTCAAGGTCTGCTTATAACTTGGTGATTTTCTCTTCTAGAGCCTTAACTTCACCTCTTCTTTTGGATGTAGAAGAGGTGGTGACTTCTTTCTGGGCTTCCAAGTGAAGGATCTCCTCCTAGGCCTTTGTAAGCTAGGACTGCAGGAGGAGTGAGGTTTCCCTTTCTGTCTTAAGTATCTGTTTGAGCATGTTAAGCTCAATCTATAGGGCTGGAAGTTGTAAGGCCTACTCATCACTTTTAAACCTCTTCTAGTTGGCATCTGTCAACCTTTGCTGAGTGTTAAAGAGGTCTATTTCTAGCTGATGCACCTTCGAGCTATGAGCTGTCTTTTTCTTAGCTATCTGATTTGTATACTATTTCTATTCCTTTTGGATCTACTCAATCGCTTGGAGCAGATAGGTGTTAATAGTATGGGGGAAGGCTACTATCATGGATAGGAGTTTCTACTTGCTCTCCTAGAAGGCTTTGAGGGTAGAGTAGAGAATAGTAGCAACATCATTTCTTTACTTCAGGAATGCAGCATCAAGGTCTTCCTTTACTACTTTAAAAATGTTTTTGCCCAGAAATTCCCTTGCATTAATAATGGCCTTGAGGGTTCCATTGTATTCCCTTAGGATCGTTTCTTGATGGGTTTTCACATATTCTAATTCCTCTAGGGACAAGGTAATCTCATAGGTCCCTGTAGAGGAAGCAGAAGAGTATATGGCTTTACTAGGCTGACAAGGTCTGGCAAGACCATTCCCCACAACCAGTGCTAAGGTAGTGGTTACTTCGGTCATTTCGATATCTTAAGAAGCCATCTCATTAAGAATATAGTATGACAGGTGACTTGTTAAGGATATAGATACAGGTATAAGTACAAGAAGCTTCATAAGAGGGTCTTACTGAGTGAACTTAGATATCTTAACTGGCAAGTTATAACTGCTTATGTTTTCTACCTTTATCGAGGAGTCAAGAGAAGATAGAGAATTTTTTCAAAGAGAAAGCAAAATATATTCTTAAGGCTCAAAAGATAGTATAAGACTTAAGATGACAGCTAGAGAGAGAAGAAGAAGAAACAAATACATTGCTCAGGGGGGGGGGGGTAATTCATTTTTATTTTATCTTTACGACCCCGCTAGGGGTCGTCAAAAGAACCTCCGTATGCAGCTATGAAAAGCTATGACGGAGGTAGAAGACAGCCGAACTAATGTCGGTAGCGCATCCTACGGTTTACAGATAAAATACACGGTTTGTTCCTGACTCCTCCTCGCTTACACGCAATAAACTAAAGAAGAGACGGGGCGGAAAAGAAAAGAGCAGCGGGGGAAAGTAAGAACCGAAAAGAAAACGCGACCGGCACACAAGCGACCACCCAGTATGTCAAAGACAGCAGAAAAACTTTTAAGCGAAAAGGAAAAAGAAAAGCCCAAGGAACCCCTTTCCCATCTCCAGCGAGGCGAACCTTACAACAACCGGAAGGAATCGAGGTACAAGCAAGAAACACTAACCAAAGAGAAAGGAAAGAGACACGACAAAGGAGAAAACACAGCTCAAACCCACGAAACTTTTACACTAAGGGAACAACAAAAGCAGAAAGAAAGATGAACTACCGAGGGGCCCTAAGTCTCCATTCCCTCTTCCATCACAGCACGCAGGTTCTCCACTCGCTTGTTATTGTCGGCCAAGGCCTGCAAATACATGGGGCATAGGGGATCGTTTGCGGGGTGGGCAGCATCGCAGTTGGCACACTTAAGTACTGTGTGGTCGCATTGTCGTCCGCGGCGTTTACACTCTGTGTTGCCACAGAAGTGCTCGAATATGGCGTGGGGTCCAGCGCAGAGGCCGCAGCGGGGGGAATAGGTGCACTTCAGCTGGTGATGACCGAAGCGGCAACAACGGGAACATTGGGTAGCCTTTGAAAAGGCAATGTATGGATCAGTTCGACGGTTTTTGTTGAGGATGGTCAAACCTTGAGAGATGCGGTAGTGGTTGTTGTTCACCACAACAGTGATGACAATCGAAGATGCGGGCTTGCCGACAAGCTTATCCTTCGAAGCGAGCCAGCGCGGGGTTTGGGCGAGGACAACTCCGTGATTATACGTCTCGATCTCCTTTCGGATAAGCGACATGTGTTCGACTTCGGAGGTGTTTAGGACGGGGGTTGGCACATTGTGCACGATGTACTTCTTGTGCAAGAAGTTTCGGCGGAGGCCGGTGGTGGTGGGGAAGAACTTGCGTACTGCCTCTTCGACTGTGGGCTTGTAGGCAAGGACTTGTTGGGCGGTTGTGTTTTCTATTATGGAGAGGAAGACGTTGCTAGCTCCAGCCTTTCGGACGGAGCAGATTCGGCAGGCGGACGGGGCTTTCTTCTCCACTAGTGCAGAGTTGACGGCATCCCGAATGGCGATGGGGTTGAACTCGGGGACTTCTCCCTCGAGATTAACAATGATCTCTCGCTCCCTCTTGGTTGGATATTTCGGGGCGGCCGGAGTGTTAGCAGTCAGGGTCGGCGTAGCCGAGGCTTTGCCTTTGTTTTTCTTCACCACCTGAGCCCAGGTGTTGTCAGCAGTAGCAGGGGGTGCTACGAGTGGCGTAGCAGGAGAGGGGGGTGTGGCGAGGGAAGAAGAAATCTTCTTCACCGCTTTCGCAGTTTTGGACGTTTCCGACCGTAGCTTTTTGATGGAATCAGAAAGGGCGAGGTCGATTTCAGTGGGGCCTGCCTTAGCCGAGGCCGTGGCAGTGGTGTTGCGGGTGGTGATGGCCTCAAGTTCGTCGAAACGGGCTTCAAGCGACTGTTGGCCAGCAGCGATAGCGGTGACCGCCTCTTGAATCTTGCTCATAGAGGCGAAGAGGGCCGGTAGCTGTGTGGCATAGAACTCGAGACTTTTGGTTTTGAGGTAGTCCCCTAGGATTGGGGAATTCGCTTCTTTGAGTGGGTCGTGATTTCTTATGCTTTGCGCGAGGGGGGAAACAATGAAGGACTCCAAGAGTGCCTTCAAATGAGAGACTTCGCTATCCTCTTGAGATTGAGCGGGATTGTTGGGGGGGGGTTGCGTTGACTGTGAACGCCGTGGGGGCATTTTTGCGACGTTTTGACGATGCGATATAGATACTAATAGCTGAGAACTAAAATGTAGGGGGTAGTTTGAAGGTGCGAAGAAGCCTGCAAATACATTGCTCATCCGCTCCCTCTTAAATACCCATTTCCGACCAAGTAGCTATAGAGAAACTTTACAAATAAAATGAACCCTATAGAAACATTCTATCGCGATTCCCCTATTCTTCTACAATTCTATAGAAGGAGATCAGTTTTATGATCAGAGAATTGAAGAAAGACTTGGTATGATCATTTAGGACTTTTAGAGAAGAGACTCTTTAAGTCCTGTCCTCCAATGATGTGACTGATCAGTATATCATGACAAGATCAGGGTGATAAGTCCTATTATTGATTGTATATATCCAATCTCATACATGTCATGTTGTCAATGCCTTACCTCACTTAGTTAGAGCTCAGTTGCAACAATACACATCATGTGGTTTTGTAGCTCATAGAGTGATCATGGGTTCTAACATACCTTCTAGTTGACTTGGAATAGTGTCTACGCATGTCCTAGTACCTAGGTAGACCACTTAGTACAGTCAACTGTAATAATAGCTAGAAAGTATTATCAAAACTGGAAAGATAGTTACTCTTAGTACATTGATACCTACTATACCCTCTCTCTATAGGAGGACTACATCTTTAACCTCTACTAGTTCCTATCTATAAAGATCTTCTAGATAAGGATAGGGAAGTCATATCTTATAGGTTACAAATCTCTTTATCTCCTGGCTCTCTTATGCTCTTAGTACTAAAAAATCCTTGAAATACTAGACTACATAGTTTTCTACTACCTAGATTATAGGGCAAAATTTAAAGATCTTCTCCCTAGGCATATTCACATGGTTAAACAATTATAGTCATCCAAGGATATGATTATCAAGTTCACAGAGTTTATCACTAAGACTATGATAACCTACCCTCCCTCCAAGCTAGAATATAGCCCCTGATGAGTGTTAAGTATAGTGGAAGTATAGCATAGGGTAGTATATAGTCTTTCTCTTTTCTTGTCTCTCTACTTTTCTCTTCTCTCTCTGCTTTCTCTTATCTCTTTCTATTATAGTTTTACCTTCTATATTTCTCTCCTCATTTTTACTGCTATTTGGATTCTGGGCTCTCCCTAGTAGAACCAAGACTAGGGATCTTTTCTCCTTTCTTCTTTGCTTTTTTCTATGGTGTTTCTTTGATTTTACTCTTTTTTCTTTATGGGGAGGGGAGGAGGTTTTTTCATTCCATGGCCTGGAAGGTTGCATGTCGAGGTTATACCTCGAAACAATCGACATGAAGTAGAGAAAAAAAAATTTCTAATCTCTGCATGCAATTGTCCTAGATTGTATTGCACTACAAGTGGTTAAAACGATAGGAATAGATTAGATAGGTATGTGGAGAATCGGTTAATAGCTGGCAAGATAATTTTACTAATATGCTACGAGACTATTTATATTCTGGGTTAGCGCATTGTTGTCATGGAAAGTGGCTGCTTTCACTTCGGGTCCGTGATCCATGTGGTCGCCCTTGTCTAGTACTTGAGACCTTCCTTGTGACAGTCCAAGCTTTTACATATTGGCGCGTGACCTGTACCAGAAGGTCTGGTCGCACATACAGTTACACATCATCGAATACTACAATCGAGATTGGATGAAAGGGAATAGATTCTCGACAAATGTCATCGTAAAAATATCAATTACCTTCCCCAAGAGCATGGTTGTGAAATCCCCTCTTTCCGAAGGAAATACCGAAACAAATCTGACCTGCGCACGTCGATGAAGAGAATTTGGCACGTACATGTATTCTCCTGCGTCCTGACCCTCCTGCACAGGTGCGCGTTTCGCGCGCGCTAATATATCAACAGGAAAGTGCATGGGACGGCGGGTCTGGATTGCGAGTACACCTTCTCCCAAAGCATAGCAGGTTGGATTTCCATTCGCGACCAAGGCTTGACCTGACCCGCATGAAGGCTCGCCGCATTAACCCTGAGAGTCAATTTCCGACCAATTACAGGCCCTCGGCTGCGTAGCTAGCACGGCTCCCCAGGGCACAGCAAGCACCAACGCCAACGCCAACGCCCAGCCCAACCTCACTCTGGTCAACCTCACCTCTGTGCACCGGCTTCGACGCCTCCTTCCACCCTTCCTACCCAGTCCTGCTCGCTTCTCCCAACCTGCCCCTTATTGCTCCGTGTGCGTTGCGTGTGTGTGCGTGAGCGTGAGCGTGCGAGTGAGCGTATGTGTGCTGCTTTTTACATCCCTATTTCTCGATCCTCCTGCTGCTGCTTCGTTTACGAATAGCCAGCTGCAACTGTCTCCCATCTCCCTCTCGTCGATAGTTCCTCCGCCCTCCGCTCGCCGCCCAACATCCATCCCTCCACCCCACCTCCCCCTC